>CM061139.1:84582934-84753704 GCA_030789695.1 Scilla litardierei
TAAGCAGACGGGTCAGACCCGCTTGCTTGGCGGGCGGGTCCAGCCTGCTTGGCAGGCTGGACCCCCTTATCGCGGGTGGGTTCAGCTCGCCTAGCGAGTCTGGACCTGCCCCGCCCAAGCTGGGCCTTTTGGGCTGTTTCTTGAGTTCTGCATCTCCGATTGAGCCTATTTTCGAACAGTTGGAAAGAAGGATTCGAATGGGACATCCCAAGAACCCTTGCAACCTTTCTATGCTTTTATAATGCAAAATATTCTTGTAAACACTTTAGAGTATATTTTCAATCCTTTTGCGTCACATGCAATAATCACTTTTAGCATATTTCCTAATGCTAAAATTGCAAATCTTTTGCGATATCATTAAATCACGTTTAATCAAGACTTATCGTCACAAACTCTTTGTGACTGCAATTATTCTTGTGCACCTGAGTGCACTCCTCATGAACCCTTCCTATTACTAAGACGCAAATCCCACTCGGTGTGAGACCCTACAGCCTGACACTACTACAAGTTGGAGTTCGAAACCCCTAGACAACAGTTGACCCGTCGCAAAAAGATGCGCACTACTCCTAATGATAAGAGGTTGTCAAGTAGTAATTCCTGGTGAGCCCAGGGTCGGATCACAGGGACAATTCATCTGCGTTCATGCTATCTTCGTGCCATCAAAGATGTGAGAAGGTGAGAGACAAAACCACCTATCGAAGGCGATGATTTGGATCAAAGGGTGTATGCGTGATGGTTACCAAAAAGAACAAGAAATAAACAAGCAAAACAAAGGTTGGGATGCAAATGAGAGGAGTGTGTGAGGATTGTGGTTTTATTAGGGAGTATGGCTTAGCTATTCAATCTCCAATTGATGACTCAACTCCACATCCATGTCAAGGTATGTGAAATCGGAAGATTTCCCTATTGGGAATAAAACCAAACACGTTTAGCTCAATTGTGAGGCTTTCAGGCCACACAACCGGATGGTGTTATCTTGGAGCTCAAATCAATGTGTTAGCATCAAGTGTAATTATGATTCTGGACCCGATAATCCCTAAGCCATACCTTTCGTAAAGTTATCCAAAATTTTTGATTCTTCTTGCTGTGGAAAGATATATGCATTATCTACAAGTTTTATTTAGAAACCTCTGCCAAATTCAAGAGCTAAATTAGTGATATCTGCCATTATTTGGGAGATGTTGTTGTCGGGCTTACATGGTGTTCTTGCCATACCATACTTGGAAATGCTTCATTGTTTATGATGAAAAGGTCATGCTCATTCTATTTGCATCATGAAATGTGATTATGTGGGTGTGATATGGATTCTATGTTATTAAAATGACGGCATGGCTATGCGCCAAATGATATACAATGTTGGAATGTCTTCTGCAAAGGAAATGAAATGGATATGCGATACACATACGATATGTAGGACACGGATGGAACTACACACTTGGACCAAAGTACCATGGTAGGAGTCAGTGGAAATCACCGGAGGCCACCTCTTGAATCCATAGCAGTTGTCTTAGATGGAGATGGGCACGTTGTAGGCACGCTGGCTTAGACACGGGATCCCCCTAGGAATTGCATTGCATCTCATGTGCATTACATTTCATATCTGCAACATGTGCAACATTTTGCATTATGTGTGATATGTTGCATATGTGCCTCATATATGTGTTTATGTTATGTGTGGTTGTGCCTTATATGTGTTTTGTATGTGTGTTTGTGTAATGTATGTGTGAAGTGTGATTGTTTGATATGCTTTCCATTGCTATATGGAACTTGTATGGATGTTGTGGCAAAGAAGTTATGAGGTGATATATGGCCATGGGCCATTTGATATGAACATGAGAGATGTTGATATACGTCCATGTACCAATTGATATGATGACATGCTTTCGTTATGAGCCAAATGATGTATGAAGTTGAGATTGGAGAAATCTCGGTTGTTTACTACAGTCGATGTTTACATTCAGCTATTTCCTTTACTCAGTTGTACATTAGTTGTTTCCTTCAGTTATTTTAGTTGTTACTTCACTTTTATGTCTGTTTGTTTGCTACACTTGCTTACTTGCTCCACTTGGACACTTACTATGCTTGTACACTTGCTACAATTGTACACTTGCTGCACCTGTTTCCTTTATGCATCACAATGTCAGATATAGATATTCCTCTGTTAGAGTTGTGCTCTCCTACTAGACACGCTTTGACGTGCCCTCTCCCTTTCCCACAGGTAGCAGCTAGATGGAGTTCCATAGAGATAGAAGTCTTGGAGCTGGAGTGTAGAGTATAGCATAGGGAGTGTGTTGTACTTGTATTCACCCCTGTGGGTGGTATGCCATTGGGTTTTGTATATATGTGGAGTTGAGTTTTATTATATAAATGTTGTTCATATATATGCGATGATTCCTTTTTATGTGTACATGTGTCCTGTGTTTGGCTTTGGGTTGTTTTGAAGTAGTACTATACCTTCCCAGCATGTGCGCAATGACCTGCTTTCCGTTTTCTTTTGTACTCTCTCTCCCTGTCTTTTCTCATCATCCTCGCCTGTCTAGGAATACCTGGGACGGATCCGTATTTCCTGTGTATCCTGGGAAGCGGGACGTGACATCTATACTCTTAGATATAGTCAAGGCTTTCCTCTATTCTTACTAGGCTTTCTTTGGGTCTGTTCCAGCTTCTTATGCCTAATTAGCATTTGAGTATGTTATCAAGTCAAGTCATTAATTTAGCATAGAAACGATTGAAACTTAGCAAAATTCTATTGTTTTAGTTGGACTTCAAAGCTTGCTTTTACATTTACATGGTAATACTTTGACTTTAACCTTTTAGCTTGATAACAAAGTAAAAACACAATATGTCCAATGATGCAATCGAGGTAGGATTAACAGAAAAGCTTTTCTAATTGAAAATATGAAGATGTAAAAATATGAAGTTCCAACTTATCGTTAGAAAATAGCTGCCATAATTTTAAATAGAATTTTTCAACAAACAACCGTAGATAGCCTATGGTCTGGAAAAAAAGTTAAAATTACAGAAAGAAACATCACAACGTCGTCCATAAAAACAAAGTGATAAAACTAATTAAGTACCAAACTCCGAGCATATATATCATATCACATCAAGTTTTATCATTAAATTTTTCTCATTCAATAACCATAACTCCATCTCTTTTGCATTCCAAAGTTTCTGCTCGTTCTTCTCCTTAGCATGTTCTTAATGAAGGGATCAGAAAAAGCTTTGGCCATCATTTGGTTAAATCTTTTCAATAGTTTACTCTTTGCTGTAGCTGAGAGTTATGACTATAAGGATGCTCTCACCAAGTCATTGATGTTTCTTGAAGCACAACGTTCAGGAGAGATACACCACAATAACAGGATCCCATGGAGAGGAGATTCTGCCCTGAATGATGGAATGATTGCCAATGTTGTTTTCTAATCTTCCCTTTTTCTATTATATTTTTAGGATGCTAATAGTCTAGTTTCATTTATCAATTTCACAATGCCTTTGTTTTTGATTATTTAGAACCTTGTTTATTGTGTTAGATAATTTACATTTCGGACGCTTTTTGTTTCATTCAATTTCAGCAATTCATTTATTTATTTTTGCGTTAGATATACATGTACTATAAAATTCTACGATTTGTAAAATTACTGATAGAATATACTCGTTTTTGATTTTTATATAAAAATACATAAAAAGGTTGGATACTACTGAATATCAAGTATACTATATCAAAAATTGTACGGAGAAATATTATGGAAGTATTTCTTCATTATATTGAGACATAAGATATAATGGCGGATGGTTGATTATAGTTTATGAATTCTATGGTTCATTCTAGATTACTTTGGCATGTGTTCATCATTTAAATTAGTAGTTGAACCGTGTCAATTGTATTGGCATGTATGTTGAGCTTTAAATGTACGCATGGTTATCCCAATTTTAGCGTTTAGCTAAGCTTTTCTTCCATATTTTGCATAAAATTGATTCAATTTGCTAAAACAACCATTTCATAATGAAAATCTAATATTTGTTTAATTTTATGCTTGTGTTTCCTTCACATTCTAGCAACTATGTATCTCTTGCTTATAAGTAGTAACGTGTATCTAAGTACTATATTTTCTTATGTGCATAATGAATATTGTTGAACCAATCAAGTAAATTTATTGAGAAATTATTTTTGAGAGAACTTTGAACTATATATTTCTATTGATATGCATAATTAATCCATTGATCATGCAGGTAGATCTTGTGGGAGGATATTATGATGCAGGAGATAATGTGAAATATGGTTTGCCTATGGCTTTCACAGTCACAACTTTGGCATGGACTGCTCTACATTACAATAAGGAGCTAAAGGCTACAGGCGAACTGCAAAATGTGCACTCTGCAATTCGTTGGGGAACTGACTATTTTCTCAAATGTAGTATCAAGAAAAATCAATTATATGTTCAGGTTAAAAATCGTAATAAATCAATATAAAACCATTAAAAAATAATTTTTTTATTGAAATACAATCTTATAATGCGATCTACTGCAAATTTAAGGTGGGTGACCCCGTTGCTGACCATTCATGTTGGATGCGACCAGAGAACATGCAGACACCACGAACACTTTATATGATTAGTAAGAACATGCCAGGAAGTGAGATTGCAGCTGAGACAGCAGCTGCAATGGCTGCCTCATCTATGGTTTTTAGGAAAATCGATTATCACTATTCACGTCGTCTCATCAACAAAGCTAAATTGGTAAGAAAAATATTGCATGATTCCTGTATTTAGTCATCAGTTGTAGAACATATAATTTCTTGTTTATTTCAGTCATATCATACTAATTGAATGTTTTTGTTCTTCTTATTTTATGCAGCTTTTTAGTTTTGCTAAGGAATACAAAGGAACATATGATGGGGAATGCCCCTTCTATTGCTCTTTTTCAGGCTATAATGTAACCATCTTTATCAATATTATGTTATAATTCAACCAAATAACAATACCTATGTTTAAATACATGTTACTAAACAAAATAACTGATTGTGTTTGGATTCTATTACATAGGATGAATTATTGTGGGCTGCTTCTTGGTTGTACTTTGCAACAAAAAAGGTTTCATATCAGAAGTTTATCTTGTATGAATCCATCAGTTCTAGTGTGGCCGAATTCAGTTGGGATCTTAAATTTGCTGGTGCCCAAGTTCTTCTCTCAAATGTAATAATTTAAAATTGATTTAGAGTTTATGGGATAATATTGATCTATACACTCATTAATTTAATTCTGATTTTCACAGAGCAACCTAACAGCTCATGGAGGTCTTCAAAATTTCAAGACTCAAGCAGATAACTTTTGTATGCCAATTACTACCAGATACACCATTTAAAACAATTAGAATCACACCAGGTAAATTATTCCTTAAATATTGAATTCAATCTTTGCTCTCATGGTTTCATATACATACATAACATTATTTATAGTAGAAATTCAACATCATATCTCATTGAAAATACTAATAATAAATAATTTTGGTACAGGTGGAATGATTCATTTTCGCAATGGTGCCAACACACAATATGTCACTGGAACTGCATTTTTGTTCATGATTTACAGTGATATTCTTACTAAGACACATCAAACTGTTAGTTGTGGAGTGCAACAGATCCAACCTGACCGACTTATGCAATTTGCCCAGCAACAGGTCATACCTCCTTCATACCATCATTTGTGTTTTTCTAGATAATATATTGTACAGTTTAATTTAGTCAAAATCTATGCTAGATTCTTAAAATTTAAAGAAACACGTAAGAATTCTAATGTGATATCATACAAATAAGGTTAAAAACTAGGGTGCATTTATTGCAATAGATGGTTACTAGTGTAAGTCATGTAAAAAATCACTATGAAGAACAAGGAATTTTGGATGCTTGTAGAGTCAACTTCACAAATATAACGTGGGATGAGACTTGGTTTGATTTGAAAACTGTGTTTGATTGTTTAATTCAAGTTATTTTTTTCATGTACTTTGTACTTACAATAGAAAAAAATTCAGGGGCTTAAAAATCATTTAGTTGTTGTTTTTTCCTTGATGATGGTGATCCATTTTAATATTCTAAAGCATCAATTCTACGCTTATGAGAGGTTTGGCAGGAGTTCATAACTCAAAATAAAATGATGAATTTTTTTTATATTGTGATATGTGCTTAACAAAATTTTCCTTATGGTTTTCAATTTTAAGATCGCTTCTAGTGGTGGCTTTAAATGATGTCTAGTTGACACTTAACTTCAAAACTACCAGTAGTTCTATACTAATCCAATGGAGATTCTATGCTTACATTTTTTTATTTTACTTGCTTTTTAATTTAGAAATTCAATCATATATTTATATAACAGTAAATTGTATCATTTATGATTAATCTGTGATTTGGATGTAGATTGACTATCTTCTTGGTAACAATCCCAAAGGGAGGTCCTACATGGTTGGATTTGGGAAGAACTCTCCAACACAACCCCATCATCGAGGTGCATCGGTACCGATACTTTTATCAAATGCTACAGTTAACTGTGGCATGAGCTTTGTGCAATGGGGTAGCAAGGAAGGCCCTAATGTCCATGAGTTAACTGGAGCCATTGTTGGTGGACCTGATGCAAATGATAATTTCGAAGATAAAAGAATGAGCTCTTCCTACACAGAACCCTGCACATATATTAACTCCCTTGTAGTCGGCCCTCTTGCAAAGCTTGCAGCCCTTAACTCTTGAACATGTATTATAAGCTATCAAAATATGAGAAGATGATTCTAGATATCTTTACTGATGAAAACCTATTGGATTCTTTACTAATTACTTGCAACTCTCTGTTTATATATATACTAGTCATAACCCGTGCCCGCGGGCACGGTTCATTTAAAAATTCCTCCAGCGAAATCTTTGTTTCCCCAAAAAAATTTCAACAGCCAAAATTGCGTGGAATAACAAATTAGCGTAAAAATATTTAGTAGCACGGGTGCCTTCGGCGTAGAACAAAAAATTCGGCACAGGCGCCTTCAACACGGAACAACAAATTCAGCGTAGAACAACAAATTCAGCGCTGGCACCTATGACGCGAAACAACAAATTCGGCGGGAAAATTATTCTCATCTTGCATCAGCATTTAAAAGACTACATTAATTCGACCAGCATTTAAATTATTCTCATCTTGCATCAGCATTTAATGACGGTGGGCCCCGCGTTAAGAGAGATCATTCGATCTGCATCTGCATTTGATCTACAATATTAAGTGTAACTTAAAGTTTTTCCCTAAATGCATTAATTGCATGCACTCTGCTATTCCCCAGAAACTTTCATTCCCAAGAAATTTTCATTTCCGCAGAATTGTTTTTCCCTCCAAAACTTTCCACAAAATCTCATCTCAACCATTCTTTCCTCAAGATTAAATCCAAGCTGTCTTTCTATCCACCTGTTTGTCCTAGTCAGCTTGTCCTAGTCATAACACGTGCCTGCGGGCACTGTTCATTTAAGATTTCCCATGTGAAACCTTTGTTTCCCGAAAAATTATTTCCACAGCCAAAATTTAACATAACAATAAATTAGCATAAAAATATTTAGCGGCACGGGCACCTTCGGCGTGGGCGTCTTCGGCGCGGAACAACAATTTCAACACAGACGCCTTCAGTAAGAAACAACAAATTCGACGCATGTGACTTCAACGCGGAACAAAAAATTCGGCGTCGAACAACAAATTTGGCGCCTGCGCCTTCGGCGCGGAACGACAAATTTGGCGCGGGCGCCTTCGGCGCGAAACAACAGTTCTTGTAAAAAAAATTTAGCGGCGGCGCATGCGCTTGACAAACTTCAGGGTATTTTTACGCTAATTTGTTGTTCTGCTAAATTGTTTTACGCTAAGTTTTTTATTTTGTTTAATTTAATAAATCATGCTTCTCATTAATCTTTCCCAAGGCACTTTTAATTTCAAAGTTTAGGTTCCCAATACACTTTTCCCCCAAATTTAATCTCCACAATCTTTTCCAATGCACTTCTAATTTCAAAGTTTAGGTTCCCAAGGCACTTTCCCTCCAAAATTAATCTCTTCAATCTTTCCCAAGACACTTATAATTTCAAAGTTTTGATTCCCGAGACAGTTTTCCCACCAAAATTTAAGTTTTCCCACTAAAATTTTCACAAAATCCAATCTCAACCATTGATTTACCAAGATCAAATCTCAGCCACTCTTTATCTTGTCCTAGTCAGCCCTAGAATTCAAAAAACGCTGTCAAATGTATAATAGATATTATTGTTATTCTCTTTGGGAATGGTTGCACCAATAAACAAAGATAATATCTACACTTCATAATTGACAGGCACACTAAAGTTGCACAAATGAATCATGTACTTATTCGATACATGGTGATCTTTCTCTTTGTCAATATGTCTTTGCAGTCCTTCTTAACACCCTTCCTAATCTCTTCCACCTGGGTTGGTCATCCATAGCCCTTCTAGCAAGAGTGGCTTTCTTTGACTTAAACTTTTCAAACACCTTCAAGTGTGTCTAAGGATACTTTAGTTTGGTGACTCATACAGTAGTGATGCAAGGATCCATTTGCACCTTAATTGGTTATTGTTAGTATACATGAGATAACACATGATATAATGGAGTAAAACTCATCTGAGCAGTGTAAGCGAAACAATGCTTAACTAGGAGCCGTACAAATTACAACCATATCACTTCTAACATCTTACCAATTTCGTATTACTGAGAATTTGTTTGCAAACTACCAACTACAAAATCTAACTACCTCATTTCAGACATTAGCATTCTAGTCTAGCACCTCTCACTTGCTAAGTGGTCCTTTTACAAATGCATTAAGAAAGGCCCAAAATCTAGATATTCAGTCAGTAAGTTTGGGATCTCGTTTTGATCACATTGACATTGTGATCTTATCACTAACAACATCTGAAGAAGCACTTGTTGTTTTGCAATTACTTGTCTTTGTTGCTCACATCATTTTTTGCTACTATAGTTCAACTCATCCTTCTCACTCTCCAAATAACCAAGGATGACTGCTCTCGTGAGTGAGTCAATCTAGACTAACTTGACATACTTATAATTATGTGCATTAAATGTTCATGCTCATAAAACCCATGACTTGAAGTAATTTAGCTAATCGTAATGTTGCGAAAAACATAAGCCAACGAGAGGTCACAATAAACGCACATAAAAGTGTAGTTTAGCAAGGCTATCGTGCGCTTGAAGAGCGTTTGGTTTCGGTGGCGCTAGGGTTTCCCTTTTTGGGGGGCGGCCGGAATGGGGAGAGTGGAGCAACCGGAGGCGGAAGGGAGGGGTAGATCGGGAGAGGAGGAGGATGTGCTGATTAGGAGTACCAAGAAGATGAAGTCGAGATCTGATGGAGGGAGCTTGTCGGTGAAGAGATCCTTTAAAGAGGTTTGCGATGGAGAGGGGGATAAGAGTATGGCTGTGGATGATGATGAACCGCATGTGGTGGAGAACATCAAGGTGGAGGTTGATGGAGAGTGGGATAAAGTATAGTTGGCACCGGAGTTCAAAGAGATGCTCCGGCGGCGATTCTCGAAGGCGCTGATTGTGAAAGTGCTGGGTCGGAATGTTTCAATTGGAATACTCGAAGGGAAAGCTAGAGCCCTTTGGAAACTTAAGGGGGGCCTAGATTTCATCGATTTGGGGGAAGGATTCGTTATGGTGAGATTCTTCTGTGATGAGGATCTGGCATTCGTAGTGGAAGAAGGTCCTTGGCTTATTTTTGGACATTATTTGACGGTGCGACGCTGGGTGCCAGACTTCTCGCCATCGACTGCGGAGATCGGCCGGATGGCGGTTTGGGTAAGGTTTCCGTCGCTTCCGGTGAAGTATTATGACCATAGGGTGTTGACAGTGCTAGGAAATTGCGTGGGGAAAGCTCTGAAATTTGATCTGCACACTCGTTTGGTGAAGAAGGCAAGGTTTGCTCGCATTTGTGTGGAGGTGGATTTGAATAAGCCTTTGAAATCTCAGATCTACTTTGAGGGGCGTTGGTTAAAGGTGCAGTATGAGGGGTTGGGGACAATCTGTTTCAAATGTGGAAGAGCGGGCCATAGGGAGCCTTGTATCTTTTCGTCGGAGGGAGCCAATGAGACGAAGAAGCAAACTTCGATGGAACCGGAGTTGGGTGAGAATCCTGAGAGCGGCACCTTTGAAGATGGTCCTTCGGAAGCTTTTGGGCCATGGCTGATGCCCAGGGATAGGCGGGCCCGTCGTAATCTGGTCCCACAGAAGGGGAAGAATGTGGAGATGAGGGAGTTGGGCTGGATGAAGGGGTCGAGATTCACGGCGATCGCGGAGGAGAAGTCTGGGGAGGTTGTCGAGAACAGAGAGAGAGAGGCTGAGGTGGTTCTTGGGGAGTCTTCAAGCAGGCAATTACAAGTGTTTTCGGGTAATATTAAGGAGGGAAGGACCTTTCAGTTGGCGGAGAAGGGGAAGGATAAGAGAATTGGGGCCCAGTCCAAGAGGGTGGGGGCCCAAAAAGGGCCTTTCAATGGGAATTTGTTAGAAGGGCGTAAGAGTTGGACCGGTGTGAATTCGGGTGGGCCGGTGAATTTCTCAGCCCAAATTAGTACTCGTGGGTTGGTGGGCTCCGAAAAGGTGCTCTCTCTCAAGTGCAAGAGTCCGTACAAGTAGTAAAATCTGGGAGTCCAGATGTCGAATCCACGGGAAGAAATCTGTTGCAACCACAATTCAAATCAAATAGAAATCCTACGAAAGGAAACTAACCACTTCAACAAATGATGACGGTGATGGTGATGTGAACACGTGAACAATATAAACATAGAAATACGTGTATGAAAATACCTATAAAGAGTATGCGCATGGTATGTGTTCGTTAGGATCAACGATTCGTATTAATTTGGTTGATGAATATATCACAATGAATTCTCTTTTTGAGAGCAATTCACCGGGAAAATATCCAATATAACTCAATGAATTCTCCTTTTGGGAGCAATTCATCGGAAGATGCCCTTTTGGGGGTTCAAACACGATATTCAAAACGATCGTCGCTAAAGCTATAATACGATATGAAACTCTCTTTTGGAGAGATCAAAACTACGGTATGAAACTCCCTTTTGGGGAGATCAAATCTCACCCTTTTGGGGCGATCATCAACTAAATTAATTCTTTTGGAATCTAAAAAAGTCGATTTACGAACAAAGATTACAATTTTAGCGACGTTTAACGATTAAGCACATGTAATTTCAACCAAACTAACACAAATCATAGCCCCTAACTACTCCATACCATGCACAAATAAGTTCTAGCTACTCATCGTGCAATAATAAACAAGTTTCATAACAAAATACTTCAAGTTCATAGCAAAATACAATAGAAAACACCAAAATACGGGATAGAAGTTGAAGAAAATATCACCAATTCTCTCTGAAAAGTCTTCAAAACTCTCTGGAAATAAGAAAATAAGCTCTGAAATTTTACAGAATTTTTGCAGAAGAAAATACGGCTCCTAAGTGCCCCAATACGCCCATTATACGCCCCAAACTGCTTGAATACGCTCAAAAAAACCCTAAATACGCTTAAATATAAATCATTGCGGGTTTACTGTGCTATCGGGTTGAAATCCGCATCCAAACCGCGCCCGATCGAATCCAGACCGCACATCTAAATCGGATCAATTAGTGACCGTTCGATCCATGCGGGATCGAACATCAATGCGCCACGTGGCATTTGTTTCGGATCCGCCTTCAAGTTGATTCGAACCCGCTACCTTTAGAGCTCTCCGAATGCATCTCGGGTTTAATCCCGACCGTAGGCGCTTGATCGTGCGGTGATCGAAGAGCCACGTTGCCCGCTTTATTTCGCTGCGTTCGCTTCCATTTTGTCTGTTGGATTTCAATCACAGGGTCTGGATGCTGCCACGTCATCGCGGTATGGCTGCTCATTTGAATTTGAGCGGGGATAGTGTGGTCCGTTCGATCGACATCGAACGGCGGAAGATGTGCCGCGTCGCCCGCTTTGTATTTCCGCTTCGACTTCGCTTAATACCGCATCTCAGCCGTTCATTCCAGCGGGCTCCGATGCGATACCGACGCGTGTCCATTTACGGTTCGAATTTCTCCGCTCGCGTCGCTTCGTCTCCTCCGTTGGATTTGTTAGCAACGCAACCGATTGCGCCACATCGCCAACCAGATGCCCGCTCACATTTCAAATCGCTGAGAGCGTAGGAACCGTCGGATCAAGATTGTGCGGCTGTTGTGGAGCCACGTCGCCCGTTTTGTTTTGTTTTTTTGATCTCGCGTGCAGCGGATGTGGGCCGTTGGATCTCGATCCAACGGCCACGAAAATGTTGAGAGGCTTCAACGAGCGGCCGTTGGATTGAGCGGGGATGGCTGGATCGATGCCTGTGTACGCCAAGATTCGTGCCAACTTTATTTTATTTCAAATAAATGGTATTCTGCATTCAATAAATCACAGTAATTAGCACAGATCTCAGAAAAATACAAATAAATATTCGTTGGAATCGTGAGATCGAGACGGTGCTAGGAAAAATATAAAAAGTGAAGAAATAGTCCATTAATTGCTGTTTTGTGCTCAAATAGTGTGTTTTCTCTAATAAATAAATGTGTAGAAAATACGTATGAATTAGAGAACAATGTAGCATCACATGAGCACAAAATAGGGCTAAATGGGGGGTTAAATATGTAATATTGAACTCGAATCACACCCCCAACTAGCAATTTGCTAGTCTCTAGCAAAAATAGCGATAAATACGGATTATTAATAAAACAATAGGTTCTTTCAAATTGCTCATGGCATGGCTCAATAATACGCATTCCAACATGGTCTTGACCATTAATATACACAATCCATGACCAAGATCAATCACACGATATTTTCTCTAATTTAATTTGAATAAAGATCATACAAGCATCGTTTTGCGCAAGCGAAAGTATAACACGTCGTTATATCCTAGTTTTCTTGTTTCCAAGGAATTGGCCTATCAAAATAATCATTCAAGACATGGGTATTGAAGTTGCTTAGTATATTCACCATTCTTTTCTTTTATTTGTTCCGCGTAACGCGCATCAAGCAACATTCGCAGAAAAAAAGTATAACTTGGATCGCTCCATCAAATGAGTGAGTTTCCGGTCAATGGCTCCCAAATCAGACGATCATAGGGCATTAGGCCAAGAAGGACCCCTCGGACTGTACTACTCGAGCCAACCAAGTTACGTATTAGTGACATACTTATTCATTCATTTTTCATCATTTTTTTCATTTCATTTCTTTTCTTTCTTTTCTTTCTTTTCTTTCTTTGTAAGCAACTCAAAACCCATCAACATGAATATAAACATTAATAACAGAGGCCAAATCCCTCTTCAAATTGAAAACTTTTTAATAAATCGTGTATACTTAAGCTTTTTCCATCACATTAGCATGCATGAAATCAATTCAAACTATTTCGAGATATTAATCATGGAAATTGAAAATTTTCATGAATAGCATATTAACGGCAATTCCATGAAGGAAAAATAATTAATCAAGCCATAAACAATTTTTAGAACACAATTAATGTATAATCATCCGTATTAGAGGCATATGAATGAGTTTTAAAATGATGAGATTTGGTGATTTATTCTTCTCAAAAAAAATCCTAAGGTCTCATACACACCCCCCAACTAAAGATGCACATTGTCCTCAATGTCGGAAGAGGTACGAGTTTATTCAAGCAAGCAACCTAGAAAGCATATAAAAACTACACTACTGGAAAGAATACACCGTGATCAAATGGTGGATCCCGAATCTTTGATGGTGGAGGAAGTTGTTCAATTTGCTCCTTGCGCTCCTCGACGATTATTCTTCCTCCAAAAACAAATTTGGACCCCAGCAACACAACTCCAAGCATCTCTATAAGCTGTTTGCCAATGTCATGCGAGAGATGAGTTATGTTAGTCCAAATTAATTTAAGATTCTTCGCAATAAAAATATTCCAAATATAGTCATCAAAATAAGTGAAAGAAATTAAAGCAAGTTGACGACTACTCCCTGAAAGATTTGCACTACTCTCTGTACGATCTCGATCGTTGGGGAGAGGGATAAATGATTTTGGGACAAAACTGGAGGAGGGCATGGTTCTGACTCCATGGAGATAATCTCAAAACCCTTGTCCCTAGCTGTCTCCTCCTCTCGTTCATCCAAAATTGCTAGCTCGTCCTCTCTTTTGCACACACTTTCTGCCATGTGTATATTTATATTCGTGTCCTCGCTCGGTATACCTGCAATAGAAGATAAAATCGTATTAGTTTCTTTAAATTGAGTTTCAAAATAATTATTTTCTTCTAAGCAAGCGGTAATCAAATTAAGATCTTCAATAGATTTTTGAATCTGCCGACTCCGAGCAAGGAAATTCTCTTGGAATTTATGGGATGTGGCCTCATGTGTCTGAATAATCTGGTAAGCTTTCTCTCTCAAGGATTGCAAAGGTACGTCTACGCTTTGCTCTTCTTGATCAAGGCACGAAGGCTCCGTTGAATCGCTCTCTGAAGTCTCTTCCACGGTTTCTTCGTTTTCTTGCAGAGACTCCATGTATTCCCACGCCACTGTCGGCGTCATGCCTCCCAATAATTCCTGCAGCTGTGGTCGTAGTCCATCTAGGAAGGACGCCATAAGCTCTTCATTTGTGTACCCATGCTGCGGATAGCTCGATATAATGTCTGTGAACCTTCTCCAGGCCTGAAAGAAAGTTTCACAGTCAGTTTGATTAAAATTAACAATTTTGAGCTTTTCCATCCTATGTTTGTGTGCATTGGCATACCTTGCATCATACATGTTGTTTGTGCAATAGAAGTTCATATATTCCATTTTGAAAGAAAATAAAATAAAATAATAAAAAAAAGTTTATGTACAGTAAAGTGGAAAGATCTCACCGAAGGTCCTCTAAATGAAATAAACCGTAGTCACAAACCATTCCTCCCCGGCAACGGCGCCAAAAACTTGGTGGGCTCCGAAAAGGTGCTCTCTCTCAAGTGCAAGAGTCCGTACAAGTAGTAAAATCTGGGAGTCCAGATGTCGAATCCACGGGAAGAAATCTGTTGCAACCACAATTCAAATCAAATAGAAATCCTACGAAAGGAAACTAACCACTTCAACAAATGATGACGGTGATGGTGATGTGAACACGTGAACAATATAAACATAGAAATACGTGTATGAAAATACCTATAAAGAGTATGCGCATGGTATGGGTTCGTTAGGATCAACGATTCGTATTAATTTGGTTGATGAATATATCACAATGAATTCTCTTTTTGAGAGCAATTCACCGGGAAAAATATCCAATATAACTCAATGAATTCTCCTTTTGGGAGCAATTCATCGGAAGATGCCCTTTTGGGGGTTCAAACACGATATTCAAAACGTTCGTCGCTAAAGCTATAATACGATATGAAACTCTCTTTTTGAGAGATCAAAACTACGGTATGAAACTCCCTTTTGGGGAGATCAAATCTCACCCTTTTGGGGCGATCATCAACTAAATTAATTCTTTTGGAATCTAAAAAAGTCGATTTACGAACAAAGATTACAATTTTAGCGACGTTTAACGATTAAGCACATGGAATTTCAACCAAACTAACACAAATCATAGCCCCTAACTACTCCATACTATGCACAAATAAGTTCTAGCTACTCATCGTGCAATAATAAACAAGTTTCATAACAAAATACTTCAAGTTCATAGCAAAATACAATAGAAAACACCAAAATACGGGATAGAAGTTGAAGAAAATATCACCAATTCTCTCTGAAAAGTCTTCAAAACTCTCTGGAAATAAGAAAATAAGCTCTGGAATTTTACAGAATTTTTGCAGAAGAAAATACGGCTCCTAAGTGCCCCAATACGCCCATTATACGCCCCAAACTGCTTGAATACGCTCAAAAAAACCCTAAATACGCTTAAATATAAATCATTGCGGGTTTACTGTGCTATCGGGTTGAAATCCGCATCCAAACCGCGCCCGATCGAATCCAGACCGCACATCTAAATCGGATCAATTAGTGACCGTTCGATCCATGCGGGATCGAACATTAATGCGCCACGTGGCATTTGTTTCGGATCCGCCTTCAAGTTGATTCGAACCCGCTACCTTTAGAGCTCTCCGAATGCATCTCGGGTTTAATCCCGACCGTAGGCGCTTGATCGTGCGGTGATCGAAGAGCCACGTTGCCCGCTTTATTTCACTGCGTTCGCTTCCATTTTGTCCGTTGGATTTCAATCACAGGGTCTGGATGCTGCCACGTCATCGCGGTATGGCTGCTCATTTGAATTTGAGCGGGGATAGTGTGGTCCGTTCGATCGACATCGAACGGCGGAAGATGTGCCGCGTCGCCCGCTTCGTATTTCCGCTTCGACTTCGCTTAATACCGCATCTCAGCCGTTCATTCCAGCGGGCTCCGATGCGATACCGACGCGTGTCCCTTTATGGTTCGAATTTCTCCGCTCGCGTCGCTTTGTCTCCTCCGTTGGATTTGTTAGCAACGCAGCCGATTGCGCCACGTCGCCAACCAGATACCCGCTCACATTTCAAATCGCTAAGAGCGTAGGAACCGTCGGATCAAGATTGTGCGGCTGTTGTGGAGCCACGTCGCCCGTTTTGTTTTGTTTTTTTGATCTCGCGTGCAGCGGATGTGGGCCGTTGGATCTCGATCCAACGGCCACGAAAATGTTGAGAGGCTTCAACGAGCGGCCGTTGGATTGAGCGGGGATGGCTGGATCGATGCCACGTGTACGCCAAGATTCGTGCCAACTTTATTTTATTTCGAATAAATGGTATTCTGCATTCAATAAATCACAGTAATTAGCACAGATCTCAGAAAAATACAAATAAATATTCGTTGGAATCGTGAGATCGAGACGGTGCTAGGAAAAATATAAAAAGTGCAGAAATAGTCCATTAATTGCTGTTTTGTGCTCAAATAGTGTGTTTTCTCTAATAAATAAATGTGTAGAAAATACGTATGAATTAGAGAACAATGTAGCATCACATGAGCACAAAATAAGGCTAAATGGGGGGTTAAATATGTAATATTGAACCCGAATCATGGGTCTTGCCCGAGTGCGGATTCTCTTTGGCCTTCTGCAGGGAAGCGTGGGCCGCTTAAGGATA
Organism: Scilla litardierei; assembly: GCA_030789695.1. Lineage (NCBI taxonomy): Eukaryota > Viridiplantae > Streptophyta > Magnoliopsida > Asparagales > Asparagaceae > Scilla > Scilla litardierei. The sequence goes on from CM061139.1 coordinate 84,600,093, forward strand.
TTTCGAATAAAGAGGGGGAGATATGTTTGGAGGGAATCACATGTAGAGGGGATACGAAGAGACATCCCCCGAATCCCGGGAGCATGCGAATTTTCTCTTCGGGGGAGAGATCAGAAGAGGTTAATGATATGGACGTGGTCCAAGAGAAAGGGATGCTGGATGTTAGCATCCACTGATCAAATTTGTCCTTGTGAATTGTGTTTAGGACTTAATTGCTGAAGATTGATTATGGATTACATTTTCTGGATCTGTAGGGGGCGGGGAAGAGGTTGTTCATTAACGAGGTGTCAGAGCTGTTGAGGAAGCACAGGCCTGCAGTGCTGGCTATTGCGGAACCCAGGATTTCGGGTGAGCAGGCGCTGAAAGTTATTGGTAAGTTGAATTTCAGTCGTCATTTGTGGTTGATCTGGTGGGATTCTCGGATGGTATTTGGGTGCTCTGGGATGACAGATGGTGGATTTGGATGTGGTTTCTTCTTCTTCTCAGTTCATTCATGGGTTAGTCCATCGTAGTGGGCAGGAGGATTTCTTGATTTCAGTGTGATCACTCCTTATTTTACACCTTTTTTCCCGCATTTTTACATGCCATTTAGATCGCCCAAATCATGTTTTTCACGATATATCGACGATATTGCGATGCTTTTCACGATTTGTTGTTTTTGTCGCATTTCAGGTGATTTGGCGCGATTTGGAGTGATCTCGAGATGCGCTTACTCCAGAGGGTCACCGACGACCTCCCCGAGGGGTATTTTGCTGTTGGAGAGGAGCGGAAGAAGAACGGACGTCGCAGGAGCGACGAAGAGGCCAAAATAAGCAGATTGGGCATGTTTAGTGTCCCACTCGGCCGAGTGGAGGACCCACTCGGCCGACCAGCGAGACACCGCTCGGCCGACCAGATCAGACACGATTCCTATGTGCACTCGGCCGAGCGACGGAGACCACATCGGCCGAGTGAAGAGACCACGTCTGCCCGAGTGGCGCCCAGACGAAGCCCTTCAAAAATCTCCAAGTTTCTGTTTTTCGGCTGCCTGAGCTTCAGAAGATCCACTCGGCCGAGTGGATAATCCCGTCCGCCCGAGTACAATGAAGCCATCGGCCGAGTGACGACAACTCACTCGGCCGAGCTGCCCCCGAAGTAGAGACCCCTGAAGGCCCCGACTTACTGGAAAATTACAGGGTTTCTCACTCGGCCGAGAGACTTTTGTCACTCGGCCGAGTGCGACGCGCTGCCTGTAGCGAAAATTGCGGAAAACAGGCTGCGCAGGGGTATTTTGGTCACAGTTTTTGGACGATTTTGGGGGGTAGTTAACCCCTGTTTTTACCCTAGGTTTAGAGAGCTTCTCCTTAGATTTTTAGCAGCTTTTTAGATTAGCTTTTTAGTTTTATTCTTGAGATTGGAGAGGAGGCAAAGTTTGATTTTTGTTGGATTAATTGAAGAACTCCATTGGTTTGTCTTTCTCTTCCCCAAAAATTCTATTTTTATTGCATATCTCAATATTGTGATGAATTCTATTGCTTATTTCATTGATTATTTTTGTGATCTTGCTATGAATTGTGAGTAGTCGCCACGTCTTGGGGCGTGTGGATGAACCCTACAAACCCAAATTCATATTTGTGATGAATTAGTAGAAATTTTGCTAGAATTGATATCTAGGGATTAGATTGGGATCAATTTACTATGGTTAGCTAGGAGTTCATACCGATCGGGATTTACAAGAGATTGGATCCCGATTCGATAGGAAACCCTAGAAATCCGAATTGGGTTGGAATCGAATTTCCGTAGTATCGGTTTGCAAGAGATTGGACCGATACTAGGGTTTCCGGTTGCAATTCCGTGTCAATACCCGTTTGCAAGAGATTGGACAGGTAGGAACTATCCCAATCTAGATCGCGAGCCGAGTTTGCAAGAGATTGGGCTCGGTGCGCGATTGGACGATGATGTTGACCCTAATGCTAGCTTTCCTAGGCTAGGGTTTGCAAGAGATTGGACCCAAACCTAGGATAGCTATAGACCGGCAACAGCGCGAGAGCGTGAGCTTGGTTCTACATTCAGTTGCAACTAGTCCATCCAAAATCTCAATCTAGCAATTTTGAAACCGACGAACCACATTTATGAGATACGGTGAGTAGCGGGGATTCCCCATTCCCTAGACGTTCTTTATTTGATTCGATATTTCCGCACTTTGTCTGACGATTGTGACAGGATCGCCAAAGGCAAATCTTTCTTCTTGAATAGCCAGGGTGATTGGAACAAGCACGGTCATTCGTCCTCCCTATGTTCGATATCCCGCTCGCTGCTACACCGTGCACTTGCGGTAAAACTACAACCGTTCTTTAGGGTTACGTCCCGGAGCGATCAAGTTTTTGGCGCCGTTGCCGGGGACGGCGTTTAGACGGTGTTCGTCATATACCACCCGGTTACTTCTTCTTTCTCTCTTTCTTTACTTTCTTCTGTTCACACATTCTCCTTGTATTTTGCATAAGGCCTTTGCAGGAAGAATGGAGAATGCAATGTCAACAATAGAACTCAGTCAGGAAGACTATGACTCCTTCACAGACCTCCTTAAGGAGCTTGTCGATGAGGTCCACGCTACCAGAGCTTTTGCTATCGACGTCAAGGACCCCGACGAACAACTGTTTGCTAGTTTCGTGATGGACCAGATCTCCCCGGAGGGGACTATCGGGGGCAATGTCAGAGTTGACGTGATCGACGACAAATTATATTTCGAAAACGGTGGAACAAGTGTCGAGGATCGCCATACTCCGGGAGGATCTTCAGAGCAAACCAGCTTTCAGGGAGTTACACCCCATGACACTTACTCTTGCTTCTATGAATCGTCTGATGTGTTTCATGATTCCAGGGACGAACCGGAGCCGAGTGAAAGCTCTAACGAAGCTAGCGCAGAATCGGAGAGCGCTTATTTCGATGCATCATCCTCACTAAGTAGTGAGTCCGACTCTTCACAAGAGAGCACGCCACCTGAGCACGAGCTAGACCCGGATGGCAAGGAAGGAGCGAAACTCATGCGAACCGATGAAGTAGAAGGAGAGGCACCTCTTCAGGTAGAACTTAAATAATTACCTCCGAATCTAAGGTACGCCTTTTTGGGTAACAAATTAACTTTTCCGGTGATAGTAAACTCCCACCTCGCGCCAGACCAACTTGAAAAACTCCTAGACGTTCTTAGGAGTCATAAAGATGTCCTGGGATACACTATCTCTGATCTAAAAGGGATAAGCCCTAGGCTTTGCACGCATAGGATCCATTTGGAGGATACCGACGCCACCTCCATAGAGCCTCAAAGGCGGTTAAACCCGAACATGAAGGAGGTGGTTAAAAAGGAAATCCTAAAATTGCTAGAAGCCGGTATAATCTATCCTATCTCAGACAGTAGATGGGTTAGCCCAGTTCACGTCGTCCCCAAGAAAGGGGGGATGACTGTCATAAAAAATGAGAAAGGTGAGCCCATATCTACGCGCACCGTCACGGGATGGCGAATGTGCATTGACTATAGGAAACTCAATAAAACCACCCGAAAGGACCATTACCCATTGCCCTTCATTGATCATATGCTTGAACGCCTCGCAAAACATAAATACTTTTGCTATCTAGACGGGTATTCGGGATTCTTCCAAATCCCTTTGCACGAAGATGACCAAGAGAAGACAACTTTCACTTGCCCCTATGGCACCTATGCCTACCGTAGGATGCCGTTTGGCCTTTGTAATGCTCCCGCCACCTTTCAGAGGTGTATGACATCCATATTTTCCGATTACATTGAAAATATTATGGAAGTCTTTATGGATGATTTCTCGGTTTATGGAAGTGAGTTTGACTCTTGTTTGAAAAATCTTACTAAAGTCCTAAAAAGGTGCCAACAAAACAATCTCACTCTCAATTGGGAGAAGTGTCACTTCATGGTCACGGAAGGTATAGTTCTCGGACACCTAGTCTCTTCGAGAGGGATTGAGGTAGATAAAGCAAAGATTGAGGTAATCGAGAAACTCCCTCCTCCTATTAATGTCAAGGGCATTAGAGGCTTTCTTGGTCACGCGGGGTTTTACCGCCGCTTCATCAAGGATTTCGCCTCGATTGCCCGACCACTTACCTCTTTGCTCGCTAAAGATATTCCTTTTATTTTTTCAGGTGAATGCTTACAAGCCTTCAACGCCTTGAAAGAAGCACTAGTCTCCGCGCCCATCATACAACCGCCGGATTGGAGCCTTCCTTTTGAGCTAATGTGCGATGCTAGCGACCAAGCCATTGGAGCGGTATTGGGACAAAGAAAAGATAAGAAGCTTCATGCGATATACTATGCGAGCAAGACATTGGATGACGCGCAGAAAAACTACACAACTATCGAAAAGGAGCTTCTAGCGGTCGTCTATTCCATAGAGAAATTTTGCTCCTACCTCCTCGGTTCCAAGGTGATTGTCCACACCGACCATGCGGCATTGAATTATCTTTTAAACAAGAAGGAGGCCAAACCTCGGTTGATTAGGTGGATACTCTTGTTGCAAGAATTCGACTTAGAGATCAGAGATAAGAAGGGTACGGACAATGTCGTGGCGGATCATTTATCTAGGCTCATGCGCGACAAGGAGGACGAGAGTTTGCCTATCGACGACACATTCGTGGATGAGAGGCTATATGCCATAAGGACCGGTGAAGTACCTTGGTACACGGACTTCGTCAACTACTTGGCTTGTGGAATCAAACCGCATGGGATGTCTACGCAACAAAAGAGGAGATTTCTGCATGAGGTCCGTAGCTATTTTTGGGAAGATCCCTACCTTTTCAAGATATGCAAAGATAGTGTCATTCGTAGGTGTGTTTCTAAAGAGGAGGCGACATCCATCATTTTGCATTGCCACGGTCTACCATGCGGAGGACATCATGCCGCCTCTAAAACAACCGCTAAGATCTTGCAGAGCGGATTCTTCTGGCCAACAATGTTTAGGGACACCCACGCTTTTGTGAAGGGGTGCGATAGATGCCAACGGACCGGGAATATCTCCAAGCGCAATGAGATGCCGATGAGACCCATCCAAGAAATCGAGCTTTTTGATTGTTGGGGAGTAGACTTCATGGGGCCATTTTCGTCGAGCAATGGTAACAAATACATCCTATTGGCCGTTGACTATGTCTCCAAATGGGTGGAAGCAATTTCCACCCCTACTAATGATGCAAGGGTCGTCTCCAAGTTCTTTAAGCAAAATATCTTCCCACGCTTCGGAGTGCCTCGTACCTTGATAAGCGACGGGGGAAGCCACTTCATAGAGAACAAGTTTGAAGCCATGCTAAAGAAGTATGGGGTAAATCATAGAGTTGGCATGGCATATCACCCCCAGACAAGCGGCCAAGTGGAAGTCTCAAATAGAGAAATTAAGCAAATTCTCGAAAAGACGGTGGATCGATCTAGAAAGGATTGATCAATGAAGCTAAACGATGCTCTATGGGCATATCACACGGCCTTTCGCACTCCCATAGGCACCACACCGTTCCGGCTCGTTTATGGGAAAGCTTGCCACTTACCCGTAGAGTTGGAGCACCGTGCGTATTGGGCCATCAAAACCTTTAATTATGATTACAAGAGTGCGGCGGTGAGGCGACTCTTGGACATCAACGAGCTTGATGAGATAAGAAGAGACGCCTACGAAAGCTCAAGAATTTACAAAGAAAGGACCAAGATTTTCCACGATGCCCGCATAACCGTCACGGACTTCAAAGTAGGAGACAAGGTCTTGCTCTATAATTCCCGGCTCCGACTATTTCCCGGTAAGTTGAGGTCACGTTGGTCCGGACCTTTCACCATCAAGCATATACAACCGGGAGGAGCTTTCGAGTTGGAGAGCAAGGACGGTTCCACGTTCAAAGTAAATGGTCAGAGGCTCAAACACTATTTCGAGGGAGTCCCGACGGGCGAAACCAATAGAATATATTTGCTTAAGGGACGTCCGGATGATCTTTCATACCTCCTTGATGAGGTAATTGAGGAGGCGATCCCCCACTCTATTGGCGCTCTATTCGATGAAGATTTCGAGGAAGGCCCGGATTTAGGCCAAAATGAGAAGAAAGATGATTCCCCCGACCTCTCCGCTGAAGATGATGAAGGCGACACTGATGTCGCAAGGATTCGAGAGCTCTGTAAGCTCTCAAAATTAAAGTCTCCAAAGAAAGCTCCTCCGGTACGGAAATCGGCATCACCGGTGAAGCCGTTTACCGGAGCAAATGCTAGCTTGGGGGAGCCTCCCCCCAACACTATTCGAGATAGGAGACCACTGAGGGAGAACACGCCGCCACGTCCAAATCCAAGCGCGCTCCCCGGAAAGTTTGATGGGTGCATCTCATATGCACCAAACATCCCACATTGATTGAAAATTATAGGGGGTCGAGCTCACGACCTTAAGCGAGCGCTTGTCGGGAGGCAACCCGACGGTTTTTGCTTTATTTTTACTTTTTCTTTATTTTCGTTTTAGAAATTTTTAGTGTTTTGAGTCGTTCGCCCAAAAATTTTGTGATAACGGGTCCTATTTTTCTTGACAGGAGAGGAGATAGGTAGATCCATCATGAGGAGGATGAACGCGACGACGAGGAGCGTCCCAAGAAGGCGCTCGATGCTTAGGAGGAAGATGGAATCGACTGGAGGAAGAAAGACGGAGTTTAGAGCCCAAACGAAGACAAACAGTAGAACACAAGGCTCACTCGGCCGAGCATACTAGTCACTCGGCCGAGTACACAAGTTCGTCCGGCCGAGCCGCTCACGAACGAGGGAAGTCTGCTGTACCCAACTCTCTGTTTATTTTCCTGATTTCAATATAACTGATACTCGGCCGAGTATATATCCCCACTCGGCCGAGTAAAACGGATACCCTCCTAGGGCGAGTCATGCCGAGTAGCTTGAGCCACTCGGCCGAATGGACTTACTCCACTCGGCCGAGGCTGGTAAGGCCACTCGGCCGAAGCGTAGGCGAGGAGGAAATTTCCATTGACCTCGCTCGGCCGAGTGACCACGTCACTCGGCCGAGTCGTAACTTTTATTATATAAGGGCCGAGGGGGGGCGCGATTTTCGAAACGCAAAACCCAATCGCGCCCCGACTCTTCAACTCCCTCGCCCGATTCCCCTCGCTCACGCCCCCACTCGCCCGACCGGCCACCTCGCGCCGCCGCTCGGCCAGCCACCGCCGGCCGAGCACCCGCCGACGCCTCGCCCGAGTCGCCGCCGGCGGCCGCCGCTTCGATCGCCTCCGGTACCCCCTATTTCACCTTTTTCGCCTCTTTTTGTGTATTTTTCGAGGATCCATGTGCTTAACAAACCCCTAACCCAAATCAATTTCTATATTTATCTGTTATACCCATAATGCTCCATACGTTTTGAATATTACCCGCTGATATCTCCATTTCACGCGCAGGTTGTTTTTGGGAGCTTAGGGGAGCCCAGGGGAGCTTCTTGGGACTGATTCGGGCTTCCTCAGATTGCACCAGCCCATGTCGACTGGCTCCCTGCGATGGATGTTGTCATCCCCACTGCTTACGTGCTCGAGGCCGAGGAGGCCGAGCAGGCCCACGCTGCCCCTGTAGACCTTGTTGCCCCTACCGAGCCTGCCGCCGAGCCTGTTGACCCTGTGGCCCCTCAGCCTATCCCCGATGTTTCCGTCGCTCCTGACACCTCTGTCGGTGTCAGGAGTACCTCAGCTGAGCCCACTCCCACCACCTCCACCACTTCAGAGGCTGTCACCACCACTCCCACCACCACCACTGGCCCTCTGTCCGTCGAGCCTCTTTGCTCCGCACTCCCCAAGCGCCCACCGACCTTTGTTGAGAGTGGAGAGCCCTCGTTTGCCGCAGTCGTGGAGACCATGGCTAGCATGATTTCCACTGGGGTCGCGCCATTTGGACCACACACTTCCACCCCAGCGGTAGTCACCTCTGTCTCCACCTCTGCTGTATTTTCCGAGAGTGTCGTGGCGTCTGTCCACACTTCTGTGCCACTGACCTCTCTGGCCGCCTCACTGCCACTTTTGCACTCTTCTTTCGCTGCAGCTGCATCCACTTCTCACCAGTCTGTGCCCCGGTCTCGCACTGATGCCAGGCCCACATTTGCGAGTGCAGCACCTTTTGTTCCCTTCCCCGCTGAGCCAGTCACCTACGCGACCCGAGTACGCCAGCCACGCCCTGCACAGCCCCGCCCGGTGCGTCCCTCTGCACCACCTCCCCCTGACACTATACTTCAGAGCATTCGTGCTCTAGAGGGGGCGGTGAGTGGCCTCAGAGGCGACCTTAGGACCCTGTCCTCCACCGTCTCTGCGATGGCTGGCCGCTTCGAGCTGCTCCCGCAGATTCATTACTGTCTTACTCAGGTCCTGGAGCGTCTCCCGCGCGTACCCCCACCCACCCAGCAGGTTCCCACCCACACTCCCACACACACTCAGCCTGCTACCACTTCCACACCCACCCCCGCTCAGCAGCCTGTCCAGCCACCACCACGACCTCCGCCTCAGGACGGAGACGGTGCAGCACCACCTTCTTAGGCACCCTTGATGCCGTCGTTTCTTTTTGCCATTGTGCTGCCCGTTTCTGCTGGGTCCTGATGCCTTTTTGTCCACCCCCCTCCCCTCACTTATTTTAGACAGACTCATTTTGATCGTATCCTTATATATCTTTTTGGGAGAGAGGGAGAGTTTTGGTGCCACATATATATCTGTATCACTCCTATCTTTGCATGCATCATGTCCGCATCATATTTTTCATTTCTTTATTTTTATCTTTTTACATTCCTTTTTTTTTCTTTTCATGCATGCACCCTCACTTGCCCCTCACATTACTTGTCTCTCGGTGTGCCCCACTTTGCACATTGAGGACACTGTGCCATTTAGCTTGGGGGAGTGAGTTCTCACGTTCTTTTTCGATTTGCCACCTTTATTTTTAGTTTTTCACGCCACTCTCCGCTTTTGCACTTATTTTTCATCATTTTTCTTTTATTTTGCCATGCATCACGTTTTTCTTATTTTTTCTGTGTGCCGCATTGTAAATAGTTCTATTTTCCCTTTATCTTTATTTCCTTCTTTTTCATCTCATGCTAGAGATGACTTTTCTGTGATGATGATGACGTTGGATTTAGCTTACTCTATAAGCATGCTATATTTGTCATGTCTTAGACTTTATTTCTGATATCATATGCTATGACTTGCCTTGCATCTAGAGATAGTAACCCACACTTTTGCCACATGAAAATGGATGAAATTCTATTATTAGCTGAGTCTGAATATTCATATGTATGCTATCACAGAAAACACACCAAGATTCACGCATTGAATGCTTATATCTGGAGTACTGATTTCTTTTTCCTATATCACTTCTATATGCATGAATTGTACACTTCACTTCAGGATGATTGAATGATGTTAGCTATGATAAATCTGGATTAGTTAGCTTTTTTGTGATCGAAACTGAGTAGATTAGATTACCCTGCTGAAGTTGTCGTGCATGTCTTATAGAGTGAACCGAGAGTTATATCTATTTCTTTCTCCACAAATCTTGAACATCATTTCTCTACTTTTAAAATCATTGGTGAATCTCCCCTTAGCGATTCTATTTTATGGCATTTCCCCCGCTACTAATTCCTAGCTCCAAATCTCTTATTCTCTAAAAAAATAAAAGAGAGAAAAACATTCTTGTACATCATTATCTCTCTTCGAGTTGGGATCGTTGTGTATATATGCTATATTGCTTAAAAAAAGAGAGAAAAGAGGAAAAATCCTCAATAAAAGATCCCATCTCACTTTCTTTCTTTCTTCTTTCTTCTTATTACCTTTGGAGCTATATAAAAATGGGGATGTGAATATTTTTTATGTCACCACGCTTATAGATAAGCTTGGGGGAGGGGATCCATTGATGTGTGAGAGAGTGACTACTTGACGTTGCACGACAACCTAGGCTAAGTAATATTCTATACTCGGTGAGATTATTTCTGGCTTTACGAAATCCAGAAATCTAAGCCTAGCGTTCATTTCATGAAATCCATACTTTTCTATTCTCTCTATTCTATTGTGTGATACTCTTATACTCCTGATAGAAAGCATTCAATTGAAAAGTGTGTGATCTGTGATTTGTATACCGCTTTAAATGATTCAGACGATGTTAATTTTAAAATTATTCCGTTTTTCATGATTATATCGTTGTTCGTGGGTTTTCCATTTCTATTTGCACTATTATACTATGATATCAAAATAAAATCTTTTGACATGTGTTTTTCATTCGGTGCATGCTATATGAGTAAGTGAAACCCCCGTCCTGAGAAAATGATCTAGTAGCTTACCTCTTCGCTTCTTTCTCTCTTCTTTATTTTCATTTCGTTTTCCATTCTTCTCCGTTTTTTTCATTTTTTATTTTTCGCCATTTTCGTTTTCCAATTCCACCGGGTTCGCCTTTTACTTATCTTCCTCGAGGACGAGTAAGAGGCAAGCTTGGGGGATTTTGATCACTCCTTATTTTACACCTTTTTTCCCGCATTTTTGCATGCCATTTAGATCGCCCAAATCATGTTTTTCACGATATATCGACGATATTGCGATGCTTTTCACGATTTGTTGTTTTTGTCGCATTTCAGGTGATTTGGCGCGATTTGGAGTGATCTCGAGATGCGCTTACTCCAGAGGGTCACCGACGACCTCCCCGAGGGGTATTTTGCTGTTGGAGAGGAGCGGAAGAAGAACGGACGTCGCAGGAGCGACGAGGAGGCCAAAATAAGCAGATTGGGCATGTTTAGTGTCCCACTCGGCCGAGTGGAGGACCCACTCGGCCGACCAGCGAGACACCGCTCGGCCGACCAGATCAGACACGATTCCTATGTGCACTCGGCCGAGCGACGGAGACCACATCGGCCGAGTGAAGAGACCACGTCCGCCCGAGTGGCGCCCAGACGAAGCCCTTCAAAAATCTCCAAGTTTCTGTTTTTCGGCTGCCTGAGCTTCAGAAGATCCACTCGGCCGAGTGGATAATCCCGTCCGCCCGAGTACAATGAAGCCATCGGCCGAGTGACGACAACTCACTCGGCCGAGCCGCCCCCGAAGTAGAGACCCCTGAAGGCCCCGACTTACTGGAAAATTACAGGGTTTCTCACTCGGCCGAGCGACTTTTGTCACTCGGCCGAGTGCGACGCGCTGCCTGTAGCGAAAATTGCGGAAAACAGGCTGCGCAGGGGTATTTTGGTCACAGTTTTTGGACGATTTTGGGGGGTATTTAACCCCTGTTTTTACCCTAGGTTTAGAGAGCTTCTCCTTAGATTTTTAGCAGCTTTTTAGATTAGCTTTTTAGTTTTATTCTTGAGATTGGAGAGGAGGCAAAGTTTGATTTTTGTTGGATTAATTGAAGAACTCCATTGGTTTGTCTTTCTCTTCCCCAAAAATTCTATTTTTATTGCATATCTCAATATTGTGATGAATTCTATTGCTTATTTCATTGATTATTTTTGTGATCTTGCTATGAATTGTGAGTAGTCGCCACGTCTTGGGGCGTGGGGATGAACCCTACAAACCCAACTTCATATTTGTGATGAATTAGTAGAAATTTTGCTAGAATTGATATCTAGGGATTAGATTGGGATCAATTTACTACGGTTAGCTAGGAGTTCATACCGATCGGGATTTGCAAGAGATTGGATCCCGATTCGATAGGAAACCCTAGAAATCCGAATTGGGTTGGAATCGAATTTCCGTAGTATCGGTTTGCAAGAGATTGGACCGATACTAGGGTTTCCGGTTGCAATTCCGTGCCAATACCCGTTTGCAAGAGATTGGACGGGTAGGAACTATCCCAATCTAGATCGCGAGCCGAGTTTGCAAGAGATTGGGCTCGGTGCGCGATTGGACGATGATGTTGACCCTAATGCTAGCTTTCCTAGGCTAGGGTTTGCAAGAGATTGGACCCAAACCTAGGATAGCTATAGACCGGCAACAGCGCGAGAGCGTGAGCTTGGTTCTACATTCAGTTGCAACTAGTCCATCCAAAATCTCAATCTAGCAATTTTGAAACCGACGAACCACATTTATGAGATACGGTGAGTAGCGGGGATTCCCCATTCCCTAGACGTTCTTTATTTGATTCGATATTTCCGCACTTTGTCTGACGATTGTGACAGGATCGCCAAAGGCAAATCTTTCTTCTTGAATAGCCAGGGTGATTGGAACAAGCACGGTCATTCGTCCTCCCTGTGTTCGATATCCCGCTCGCTGCTACACCGTGCACTTGCGGTAAAACTACAACCGTTCTTTAGGGTTACGTCCCGGAGCGATCACAGTGGTGTATGCCAGTCCTATTAGATCTGACCGATGGTGTCTGTTTGGAAATTTAGAGGAGTTTGGAAGTCGTTTTGATCTCCCTTGGGTCATGCTAGGTGATTTTAATGATTATTTGGTGGAAGCTGAGAAATTGGGAGGTGCTCCTACATCTGTTCAGAGAATGACTAGATTTCAAGAATTCATGTCTGGGTGCAAGTTTTTGGATATTGGTTTCAATGGAAATCCATTTACTTGGTGTAACAATAGACAAGGGGCGGCCAGAGTATACGAGAGGCTTGACAGAGTTTTAGCTAACGGGAGGTGGTGTGAGTATTTTCCGGATGCGTATCTGTGTCACTTGCCCCGTATCTTGTCGGATCACTGTCCTATTCTATTGAGATGTGAAGGAATGGTGGAAGGGGTGCCCAACCATAGAATCTTTCGTTTCCAAGCCATGTGGCTGAAGGAAGAGGGTTTTCGAGAGTTCGTGGAATATAATTGGAAGATGTCGGAAGGAGAATTTGTGGGAAAAGCCGCTTGTTTTGTGAAGGAAGTGCAAATCTGGAATAAGGAGTGCTTTGGGGATATTTTCAGGAAGAAGCGATGGCTCAGGAGGAGAATTGAAGGGGTCCAGAATTGCTTGATGGTGAAAGATACCCATCAGCTACATTGGCTAGAACAAGATCTTCTGGGGCAGTATGAAAGGATTCTAGAGCATGAGGAGATGTTGTTGTTCCAGAAATCTAGATGTCAGTGGTTAAAGTTTGGGGATAAAAATACAAAATTCTTCCATTTAACTACGCTAAATAAAAGGAGATTTTTAAAGGTGAAGTTGATTAAAGATGAGTCAGGGAAATGGATTTCAGAACCTAAGCAGCTGTAGGAACTTTGTTTCAATTTCTTTAGGAATTTGTTCTTGGCTGAAGACATGGGAATTACTCAGATTATCCACAACTCCTGCCCTAAGTTGTCTTCGGATGAAAGAAGTGACTTGGATTTATGTATATCGGAGGATGAGGTGAGGAAAGCGCTATTTGGGATGAAAGCGTGGAAAGCTCCAGGTTTTGATGGACTTCATGCGGGGGTTTTTCAGGAATTTTGGCCAAGTGTGAAAGATTATCTGAGGGGTTTAGTGGGCAATGCCTTTGAAACAGGATCGTTCAGTGTGAAGCTGGGGAAGTCTCTGTTAGTACTCATACCCAAGGTTGCTCATCCTGAGCAACTTTCTCAATTTAGACCCATATGTTTGCTTCCGGTGGCATATAAAGTGATTACCAAAGTTCTTGTTAACAGATTGAGTGGGATAATGGGTAGATTGGTGAGTCCCTTTCAAACCAGTTTTATCCCAGGCAGACAAATGGCGGATAACGTGCTCCTAGCTCAGGAGGTTGTTCATTCCATTAGGACATCCAAGAGGAAGGAGGGTTGGCTAGCTGTGAAAATTGATCTTGAAAAAGCATATGATAGAGTTGATTGGCGATTCTTAAAGGAGACGCTGGTGTTATTTGGATTCTTGGAGAAATGGATTGAACTGATAATGTTCTGTGTGTCATCTGCTGAAATGTCTGTATTGTGGAATGGGGGACACACTAATTGGTTTCAGCCTCAAAGGGGTCTGCGTCAGGGAGACCCTCTCAGCCCTTATCTTTTTGTTCTTTGCATGGAGAGATTGGGGCTATTGATCCAAGAAGCTGTGGAGAAGAGGAGATGGAAACTACTTGTGTTTAAGAAGGGGAGCATAGGTCTGTCACATCTGCTATTTACCGACGACTTGTTTCTATTTGGAAGAGCAACTTGTGAACAAGCTAACATCATGAAGGGGATTTTGAATATGTTCTGTAATGCGTCTGGAGCAAAGGTGAATTTGGGTAAGTCTAAATGCTTCATCTCTCCTAGCGGTCTAAGAGGACATGGGATTAAGATCAGCAATGTGCTTGGCATTGGGTTGACAAAGGATCTGGGTAATTATCTAGCAGTTCTTTGGCTCATGGGAGAGTGGGAAGAAAGACCTTTGGTGGGATCATGGAGAAGATCACGGCTAAACTGGCAAGGTGGAAGGCGAAACTTCTTAGTTTGGCGGGCAGAGCTACATTGATCCAGTCGGTCACTGCAGCCATACCAACTCATACCATGCTCACTTCCAAAATTCCGGAGCATACTCTGAGAGAGATGGACAAGGTGAACAGGAGGTTTTTGTGGGGAGGAGATGCGGGAAGGAAGAAGATGCATTTAGTTAATTGGTATAGTGTTTGCAAGCCCAAGCGCTGGGGGGGGGGTTGGGGGTGAGGTCTATGCTATTTCATAATAGGGTGATGCTGCAGAAACTAGCATGGAGATTCCTACAGGATCCTGAAGGATTATGGGTGAATACGATAAAGGCAAAGTACAAGATAGAGGGTGATGTTCTACACATGGCGGAAGGTATTGAAAAATACAAAACAGGTTGGTCTTCCTCATTCAGAGCTCTTATGTTGGGGATGAAAGAACTGAGCAAAGGGATGATTAAAACAGTGGGGCAAGGTTCTTTTGTTAGTTTCTGGTGGGATCTGTGGCTTGATAAGCCTCTTGCTAGCTATCTCACATCGGATCTGGATAAGGAGATTAGAGAGGCCAAAGTGAGTGATTTTATCTTAAGGAGAGGAGTATGAGACATTGATAAGCTATTGAAGTATTTACCTGATGAAGTGGCTCTGAGAGTAGCAGGTTATCCTTTATCTGAAGTGAGTGTTCAAAGGGATGGGTATAGATGGAAGGGGACACATGAGGGAAGGTTTTCAACGGGGGTGGCTTATCGTATGATGGTGGTGGATGATGAGGTGGAGGAAGACATGGTGTGGCTTTGGAAACTGCCCTTGCCTAGCAGGAGAAGCTATTTTCTTTGGCTCGTATATAAGGACAGAATTGTCACGGTGGCATTCAGAGCTAGGAGAGGCCTGGATGGATCACCGGAGTGCAGATTATGTGGAGGAATGGAGGAAGACACATTACATGCACTTAGAGATTGTGGTCATGCTAAGAAGGTATGGAACTCTTTGATTCCAATGAAGGAGCAGCCCCTATTCTTCTCTCTGCCTTTGAAGGGGTGGCTGGATGAATCTTTGAAAAAGAAAAATGGAGATATGTTGAAGAAAATTGTATTTGTGGTGGCGCTTTGGGCTATATGGAAACAGAGATGCATAGAAGTGTTTAATCCTGGGAGGGGTGTGAAAGGTGGAGAGCTTCTGTGTGATCTCATCTAGAGCATGGCGAAGGAGATGTTCAAAGAGTTAGCTCAGAACAAGTTGGAGAGGAAAGAGGTTACTTTGGTGGCATGGAAGAAGCCGAGATTGGGGTGGGTTAAGCTGAATGTCGATGGTGCGGCGAAAGGGAACCCAGGAGCTGCAGGTGGAGGGGGATTAATCCGAGACCATAACGGATGCTGGCTGACGGGTTTCTCCTCCTTTCTGGGGGTTTGTACTGGATTGTTGGCTGAGTTGTATGCGATTAGGACAGGTCTTATGTTGGCTTGGAAGTGTGGGTTCAGGAGAGTGGAGTGCGAAACCGATTCTTTAAATGCCGAGGCGTTGCTGAGATGCAAGGAGTGGCTGTGTCATCAATACATGGCTGTGGTCACGGACATCAAGCTAATCTTGGAATGGAATTGGGAAGTAAAGTTGCAACACATGTTAAGAGAGGGGAATTTCTGTGCTGATAGATTGGCTAATCTGGGCTTGGCGCAGGAGACCGAAAGAAGGGTGTTCTCGGAGTGTCCTGAGAGTGTGGTGGAGTTGCTGGCGGCGGATGCAGCGGGAAGATGGTGTGACAGGGGTGATAAGCCCCCGTAGAGAGACTGGGTTTTGGTTTGTTTGCTTTTAGTTTCCGTTGTACCAAAAAAACATAAGCCAACAATCATTTTATTAATTGAAAAAAGAATTACATTACAACACCATCTTCGTAGACCAATTACCCTAACAAATTTTTTAAACATAACCACTATTAAACCTTGGTCATGGATCGGTAACTTTATGCTAAGTGGGTACATGATAAAGGATCCTTTGTCCTTTTTATTAATGATGAAATGATATTTTACTTCAATACATTTGATCTTTATATGGTATTTGGCATTTTGAAGAACCATTCACCACCATGGTATCACTTAAGAGTGTGATTGGACCTGATGCATATGGGACTACATCAAGTTATCTATTGAAATACCATAGCCTGATGATAGCCTCATATGCTAAAACTACACATGCTTGATATTCTGTCTCTATAAATAATAAAGGCATTGCCATTTGCTTCATGCTACATCATAAGATAACACAATGCTTAAGTAAGAACACGTAAGCTGATGTCAATATGTGCTCATCCTGTTGTGCATCACGGATTGATCATCAGAGATCCAATGGTAAAGAGATGAGCAACAATTAACAAGAGTGCTTTGACTCAAAATGGTATTCAAATCCAATCACAACTTTTATTTTAAATAGGATACCACATCTTATGGTCGGCTCTTTGGTCATGTTGAACTTCCTGTTGAAGACGGAGTGATGAAGTGCAAGGCCAAGCTATCCGAAGCTTAAGCCATAGAGTTGTCATGCTATAAGCCGACGGTCCTCCTACCCAAGAATCCATGCAATCTAGAAGTCCATTAGCTCAAAATCTCAACGTAATGGCCCAGAGTGCGCAGTGGCCTGCTGTCCTAATTCTATGTGAGAACATTACAGGAACTACTCCAGCAGTGCACAGTGGCCTGCTGTCCAAATTGTATTTTCTTTTCTTTTCTTATTTCGTAACACTCGCTGCCCTGGAAGAGTCTGGGACGGATTCGTACTTCCCGGGTATCCTGCGGAGCGGGGCATTACACCTTGTATCTGACTTGTGTAGAGATATATAGGCGAGATACAATGCATAAGCGAGCTGACTCTACAAAAGATAGCTCATTTGCACATCTTCATTACTTTTCATTGCCTCAATCGAGCCAACTTTCACAAATCCTCACCATGGTAAGATTTAGGCCTCTGTCACACATTCGAACTTCAATGCACAACCTTAGAAAGAGTCACCTTGTCTTCCCTTCAATTTAATTTGAAGAGCTCACTGGCTCCACTGAGCCTCAATGCCCTCAACAGGGCCACCATCGACATCACCTCAGAACAATATTAAGCAAGTCTAAGCAGTGCTTAAACTTAGCTCCAGATGCAACCTTAGTCAAGATGCACATATGGTTGTCTTTCATTCATATCTTCATCAAATTGATGTCATCGTCTTCTTCTCCCACATAGTCTCAGATAAAGTGGTACATCATGTCGATATGATTAGTATGTGCACAGAAGACTTGATTTTTAGCTAAGTGAACATCACTTTGGCTATCACAATGTAAGTCATAACTCTCTTGGTACACCCCTAAGTCATCCATCAAGCTTATGAGCTATATCGTCTTTTTCACTACTTCAGCCAATGCCAAGCATTCTGCCTCTGTAGTAGACAAGGCCAATGTAGACTGAAGTATATGCTGCCAATAGATCGGAGCTCCTGACAGGGTTGAATACGTAGCCAGTCATAGATCCCCTTCCATCTAGGTCGTCTGTAAAGTCGAAATCAACATAGCCTACAACTTGTGGTCCTTCATCACATTGGCTATATGTCAATCCCACATTAATGCTGACCTTGATGTATTTAAGTATCCATTGAATATCATGCCAGTGTACTTCTGGGTTATGCATGTATCGGATCACCATGTGAATTACATGTTATAGGTCGGGTCTCATACATACCATAGTATACATCAAGGCTCCTACCGCATTTTCATACAATATGTTCCATGAGCTTCTTCTCATCGCCATTCTTTATGAAATGCTCAACATAGATCTTGAAGTAAGGTGCAAGCAAAGTAGCTACAGACTTCATACTTTCATTGCCAAATCTCTGTACAACAGTCTTCAAATAGCAATTTTGTGAAAGATGAACTATACCTCAACTTTGACCTTAATAGATATCCATACCAAGAATCCGCCATGTTTTGCCTAAGTCCTTCATCTCGAATGCACAACTTAGCTCTGACTTTAGTCTCTGTATCTCCACTTTATTTGATGAAGCGATGCGCATATCATTAACATAAGCAAGAGGTAGATGAAAAACCTATCATCCATCCTCTGAAAGAACACACAATGATCATATGAACTTCAGAAGTACACTTGATCCTCTGTCATAAAGCATTCAACATGCTTATACCATTGTCTAGGTGACTACTTCAGCCGATAAAGCAACTTCTTTAGCCTACATGCAAGCCTATCTCTGCTCTCATAGCCATCAAGCTAAGCCATATAGATCTCCTCCTTGAGCTCTCTATGTAAGAATGAAGCCTTAACATCTAATTGTACCAGCTCAAGGTCGAGCTATGCAACTAATGCCAATAGAATCTAAATTGAGCAGTGCTTCACCACTGGAGAGATGACCTCATTGTAGTCGTTGCCTTCTCTCTGTACATAGCGCGTCGCCACTGAAAAACACCCTAGAGGGGGGTGAATAGGGTGTGTGGCACAAATTTAAAAACAATCACAATCACGGAGATAATCAGACACAGATATTTTTAACGGAGTGGCTCCCCACCAAAACTCCGACCCCAAGACCTATGAGGATTTCACTCAATAAAACTGATCACACTAACGGGTAGTGATCTCACCGTACACAGATATAGTTCAAGAGTTAAAGCACAGAGATTGCTTCAGAGTAAAGCTATTTACAATACAATCTCACAACTAAAACAGATTCAAATAGCTTTAATACTGCGATGAAAAATCAGAGAGATATCACTGTGATAAATTTTGTGAGATCGTGATCACGTGGGCACAAACGGTTTGCTGATGCGATGTCTGGATTTGAAGATATAATCTTCAAAAGATGATGGCATGAATCTGAATTCTGCAGTGGCTGATCTGTAGAAAAACGCCCGAACTATGTATAATCCTGAGAACTGAGCAAAGAGGACTATCACTGTTGCAAAGGGCATGAAGATGTGGTCACGTGGGCACAAACAATGACTCGATCCGATGTTTGGGTCAGGAGATATGGACGTTTGAAGTTGACTGCGCGATCAAAAAACAGATTTCACGAATCTGAACACTTTGTACCTTGCTGGTTCAACTCCTCCTCTGGATTGAAACTTGAAGAGAGAACTTGAAGATGGTGTTGTAACCCTTGCCGTGAGATGTATGGAGTTGCATCAATCAACAAAAAAAACAAGGTGTCTTAATGATTGAAAGAGGAGCAGTTGCGTTGGTTTTGACAGAAGAAGGTGCAACACAAAAAACGAACTCGACCAAAAAAATTTTCTTTAACTTCCGCACTAAAAAACTTTGTGTATTTTTTTTGTATAACAGCCTCACAAACAAAAATAGCTCAAAGATTTTCGTGCGTCACCCCTTTTTAGTGATTTTCGTTTGTGTTTTATTGAAGAGTGCGGCAGGAACAATTTCTTTTGTTTTTGAAAAATGCAGTTGCATCAAACAGAATTTTGTGATTGAAGATGATGCGGCATTTCAACAGAATTTTTTTGGAATGATGGAGCACGACAGTTCACAGATTGTTTAATTTTAGATCAACAAAAAAACAGAACTCATTTTTTGTTTTGTGATTTTTGTGTGTGACCTTTTGTTTTCATTTTTGAAAAAAAAACTGTTGCATCAAAAAGATTTTTGGATGAGACTGCATAAGAGATTGAATAGGAGACCAAGTACATTATTTTTTGGATGAGAACATGGAGTTTGAATTCAAGTAAAAAATCCCTGATTATCCAATCAAATCTTCATCTTTGACCGATTCAAAAATTCATCTTCATTGTTGATAATGTAAGACTATTTCCTTTTTTCACCATTGTCCTCATATTCTCTTCCTCTTGCAAATAAAATTTATTTTGCACTTTGCTCCCTGTAATTATTTAATAAAAGATGTTAGTCACACGACTTGTTTGTCATCATCAAAATTAACTCGTATGACTTATTTAGTGAGCTAATTAGGGCAACAATCTCCCCCTTTTTGATGATGGCAAACAAGCCTAGAAAAAAAATATTAGGAACAATATTGAGGAGCAAGTTACATCGGCACAAGATAATAAACATCATATGCTCCCCCTCAAAATGTGCATCTCTCCCCCTTGTGCATTATTTTTCTAGTCTCCCCCTTTTCCATTAATCGAAAAGATCACAAAAATAAATTGAAGAAGTTAATAATGAGACATGAAACAAGTTTAGCAAATTGAAGAAACAAGAAATTGATGACGATGCTCATATTAATGCTTTTTTCCTACGAACTTAAAGTATAACAAATGTCATAAGCATTGAAAGCATACGGTCGTTGTAAGAAATCTAACAAGAAGATGTTATATTATGAAACACTTTGACAATATGAAAGGAGCTTAGAAGCTAAGAGATCAAAATATAAGATTATCTACTACAATTTGTGAGCCTTCGTTGCTATGGAATAATCAATAAGTAATGTGTAGGGAGACACCAAACAAGGAATACCATGATGTTAAATTTCGGGTCCTTTGTAATTGAGATGTGCTAAGTGGTTACTTCATCTAAGTGGTTACTTCATCTACCATATTTCATACGCATTGCTCAACAAACCCCCGAAATCCGGTTACTAGCCGCCGGTATCAAATGTAGCATATTTGAAAATGTTTTGATATTCCCCCTTTATATATATACTAGTCATAACCCGTGCCCACGGGCACAGTTCATTTAATATTTTCCCTCGCAAAATTTTTGTTTCCCAAAAAATTATTTTTCCTCCAAAATTTTGGGACATAAAATATTATCTTTCAAAATTTAAAAGAACAAAAATTTAGCGTAATCAAATGATTAGTTAGTATTGATACGGTAAGTGATTGTTGCGTAACCAAATCAGTCCTCTTCTTGTGTAATAGTTGTGTAAGAGCGTCGCTTCCTTCTTATTTGCCTTCATTTTCTGTACACCCTCCTTTGAGTTCTCTATATTCATAAGATCTCGACCTCGAATGTAAAATATTTATGAACAAAGATATGTGCAAAGATGGTGAATGCCGACATCCTTCCCTAGGTCATAAACATAAAATTTGTATATGTTCTTATGTTTGTACATATCCCTAGGTCAAGAACTTGCATGTTATTTCTATACATCTTTAGATACTTGCATGTTTACCTATGTGCATGGATGAGTAAATTTTATGTAGACATGTCATAAATTTGTCTACATGATTAGTACCCAAATTTTGTATCCATTCATCCATCTTTCCAAATTTTTGTACACATACAAATCGAAAGATGGATACATGATTAGTACCCAAATTTATGACATCCATCCATCCCCAGGCCAATAAATTCTCTAGATTTATACCCAAATTTAATACATAAGAGTGCTAATCATTGTACAACAAAGAGTTTTCCATCCCTAGGTCGAGAACATCCTCAAAAACTACATGTATGCAGCAATGGTGAATGCCCGCATCCATCCCATCAGCTGGCCCTCGTCATCGGAGTTCCTCACATTCATAAACATCTTTTTTTCAATGCATGTCATGGAGAAGAGAGAAAATATACCATGCATCAATTATCAAGGCACTGGTCCATTTAGATATGGCCAAGTGACCCAATCCAATTCCAGAGAACTTCATAATCAAAAAAATCCAGTAGCCCCATGCAATCGAAGGCTGTTGCATCTCTAGTTTGGAAAGCAATCACAGAAATTGAAAACACATTAGAAATATTATCTGCAATCATGCTGGTTGAACATACCATAAAGATTGCAATCGCAACATCAAGAAATTTAGATTCACTCAAAATAATTGATAATAATTAATGTCTGATATTGAAAGTACTCTATGTGCACTTCAGCACAAAAAGACATGCATTAAATTAGTAAATAAAGTAGTGAACAACAGGCACATCTTGCAACCCCCTCCAACTTTAAAAATCACAAATAAACACAGCAGGTTGTATTTTTGTACAGCTAGAATCTCAGCATCCATCTACATGTTGCAGCTACAGATCAGATTTGAAGAGTCCTAAGAAAACTGAACTCTCTCATAGTGGCATTATGGGATGTCATGTTCTTCATTTCACTAACATAGAGGTGATAAAATGCTAAAAACAACTCGTCTTCTAGTAAAATTGCTCTTAAAATGTTCTGATTGGGGAATATTCAAACGAACCTGCCATTGCCCTGATATGTTGAAGAAGTTTTCCAATAAGACATCAAGTACATCAATCAGCAAAATTACGTTCTCTGCTATGCTCACAATTAAAGCATCCACATTCAAATCTATATAATTTCATCAAAAAAAATTAGATGAGAAGTGTTTCAGAGTGTTTTCTCACTACAAAAGAGTTGACCGTGGACTACCCGGTCAACGTGGTCAAGGGGCCGACTTGGGTCCCTTGGGTGCGTCGAGTACTTGCAGATGCGACGCGAATCGAAGTTGCAGACGACGTGGAGTACGTCAGCTGGGCCGGGTCTGGATCCTCGGCCTCAAGGGGGCTGAGGGGAAGCCTCGGCCCGGTGTGATATGCTCGGCCTCGGACGGTCGGACGACGAGGGGAAGCCTCGGCGCCTCGTGAGCGGAGGGGAAGCCTCGACTCGGTCGGTTGGACGATGAGGGGTAGCCTCGGTCGTCTAGCTTGATGCGCGGCCGGCGTGGAGCGGAGGGGAAGCCTCGGCCCATGGATCTGACGTCCTCTTGAACAGACGAGGACACTCGTCTGAGGGGCCGGACCTTGGTTCCGGCCAAATCCCCTCCGATGCCTAAGTCAGATGATGATCTGAAAGAGGAGGCTCGGCGGAGACGGTTCGACTCGAGAGGAGATCAGAACGACGTCCTCCGGCGCGAGCAGGGGGAAGGAGATGAAATGGGGGAACTAGGTCGTTGATGGAGTACCTTGGGTTTTGTTACCTGAGATGCGGTCCCTTGTCCAGTCGTCCTTCTAGCCCTTTTATAGGCCTCCCGTCATGATTGCCCACGACTCACGTCCCTCGTCCGCCCACAATCGTGCCCCCTCAATCCGCCTCCCCATCGCCGCCCCCTGCGCCATCCCAGCACCTCCCCATAACGGCCATTAAGTGGTAGCGGGCCTGGGGGAACGGTTATCGCTGGAGTGGGCGAGTGACTTGCGCGTTATCGGGGCCGGGTCGGATCGCCGTTCGGGGGTCCTCTAGGGGGCCTTGTCGGGCGGGCCTGATCTCGCAGATGGGCTTCTGATCGGTAGTTGGGTTTCTGGGTTCATGTCTTTCGGGCTTCGTTTGGTGGGCTTGGACCTCCCACGATTTCGCGTAGCAGGCTGTGCCTTTGGGCCCATGCTGTTGGGCCTCCGCAAAATAGACGTATCAATTGCCCCATCGGTGGGGCCGATCGGCCTTGGCCGGCCCGGTTCGACCGATGTGACTCCTGGGGTTCCGAGTGGCGCGTCAGTCGAGGCGCGGTCATAAATGAAGGTCATGATGAGGCGGATCGATAGGACTTCCCTTGGCGCCGATTTCGAAATGCCGCCGGCTCTTTGAGGCTTGCCACGCGTTCCTGTCAGGCGTTTCGAATTCTCCCCTGGGTCTTGTATATAAGTGCCCCGGCTGCGTTGATCCCAACTTCTTCCTTGTTCTTCCTTCTGTTCTGGGCTTTCCACAAATTCGGAGTCTCCCGCCGCCTTTGTTTCCTTGTCTTCTCCAAATAAACAAAAAGGTAACTCCTTTCCCATCCTCATTTTATGGCTGCTCTTAGGATAGATGGTTCTGGACAAGGGGCGAGGGATCCTCCTGAGTCCAGGCGTGGAGGGCCCCGATCTGTGGGATCCGGTTTCTCCTTGGAGAGCCGTTCACTCCGAGATAGAGGGAAGGGGAAGCTCTTCCCAGATTATGCAGGCGATGATGTGGCGTCGGCTGTCGTGCGGCTTAATGTACCTCCGGTTGTCCTCAGAATGCCATCGAGGACTTCTTTTCCGACGGCTGCGGAGATTCAGGGAAGGTACCTCTATCACCCGTATGATGTTCGAGTCCCTTTCATTGACGATCAGATCTGTCTGCCGAGGAGCAAAGAAGTCGGCGTTTACGTCGAGATGTTCCGTCTGGGTCTTCATTTCCCGCTCCATCCACTCTTTATACAAGTCATGGAGTACCTCATGGTGTCCCTTTGCCAGTTTACCCCCTGTTCGGTTGCGGTTTTGACGGGCTTCGTGATGCTCTGATGTACTTGCGGTTTGGAGCCGTCTCTCTCCCTTCTCTTCTATTTTTATTAGATCCAGACGGTCGGTCTAGGGTCATGGCTGCACCTCCGAGCCCGCGCAGGGAGGGAATGCCTGATCGGGCCACCCCACTGGGCGGGGGATTGGAGCTCGGATTACGTCTTCGTAGTCTTCCTTGAGGATGCTCAGATTTTGACAGGTTGGGGTGGGTCAGGTTGGCCTGGCCGAACGCTAACCCTCTCTGAGGCTGATCGGGCGGCCGTCGCGCTGCTGTCGGCCCTCCCTCTGGAGGCGAAGTCTATCTGGCCTTTGCTGGATGACCTACTCCTGAAGGCCGTCTTGTGGTCTCCGGGTAGGCCGCTTTTCTAGTCCTGGATTGCCCCGTGGCTTACCCTGATTTTGGTTTCGCTTGCAGGAATGGCTGGTCGCGAGTTCACCCGCAACGTCGATGAGCTGATTCGGCGTGGAGCAGCTCGGAGCCGGGGTAGCACCTCGGGAAGGGCACCTCGGCGGACCGTTGAGGAGGAGGTGCGCCGAGCCGAGCCCGCCGTGGGCAAGGTGGTGGCCGCGCCTCCCGCCTCTTCTTCTGGTAGTCTCCTCCCCGGGGGGGTCGTAAGGGCCAGATCCGTCCCACCAGCCCAAGTGGCGGGGGGGGGGGGGGGGGGGGGGGGGGGGGGGGGGGGGGGGGTAATGACGGGTCCGGTGCAGCTCCTCTTGCGCTTGGCGTGCCCCCTCTTGTCCCCGAGGGTGGAGGTGGCACGAGGCGGATACGCTCCCCTTCGGTGCCTGCCGAGCCCCACGGTGGGAAGAGGAGGAAGGAAGGCGTGGATCCCTCCAATCCGGTGCGCTCCGTGCCCCCGGCGGCGGCCGCCGAGGGTCTTCCAGTGACCCTGACGACCACCCCCGTCGCAGCGTCTCCGCCTCCATTATCGAGAATCGGTGCCCTGTTTGCGAGCAGCTCGGCCTCCCTCGAGGTCACCCCCGGTGATTCGGTGTTTGTTGACCGAGCCTTGGCTCAACAGTTGGCTGAGGGCTCCGTCCTCCCCCGGGACCGAAGTATCCTTGAGAGGGCCCCCGCAGACAAGGTGTCAGACACCTTGGTCTGGATCCTTCAACAGGTCTGGCCATCCCGATGTCCCTTTCTTTCTTTCGCTCTCTTATTGGCTCATGTCTTGTCGTTCAGGGTTCAACACTCGCTGTCGAGTCGCAGCATCGAGCTGTCCGTTTAAGGGAGCTGGAGGAGTCCTCTGCGAGGGACCACGAGCGGGCTGGGGCTGCGGAGGTTTCTGTGGTGGCGGCCCAGATGGAGTCTCGGCAACTCAAGCTCCGGGTGGCCGAGCTAGAGGGACGAGTGGACGACCTCCAGGGAAAGTTGGAGGACGCTCGGTGGTCGGCCGAGGAAGCGGCGGAGTCATTCCGCCTGGAGAGGGAGGAGTTTCAGAGGAATTGTCGGATCGGCGTCAGGTGGCGCGGTTTGCGGATGAGGCGGAGAGGGGCATCGTCGGGACTCTGGGGGAGAGGATCTTCGAGGTCCTCAGGGAGGCCTTCGGTAAATATGAAGACCTTATCGGCCCCCGGATCGTCGAAGTCGTCCAGTCCTCCTTCCGGGATTGTGCGGAGCACGTCCGGTAAGCCTCTCCGCATGCCGATCCCCCTCGCTCCGAGCAGGGCGAGGCGCCCGAGGATGCGTCCTCTCGAGCCCGGGCCCCCTAGGTCGTCCTTCCCGGCATGTCATCCTTGTTTTTATCCTCAAATTTTTTAGCATCCGCTTCGCTTTGGCCCGGTCTACTTGGAATGGATCCCTGACCTCGCAATCTCCATTGGCTTCTTTACCGGTTCTTTGCTTCGGAGCAAACAATTGCTGATTGCAAGGATGTTCGTTTATGCCAGCAACTTTATGTTCTCGGTCGACAAGTTTTGCTTCTGCTGGCGTTATCCTAGTTTTCGTGGGTGACGAATTTTGTTGTTTGTCGAGAGCAGATTATTTGTAAGGAGGTTTCTCCACTTCGATTTCCTGTAAAAAAGACACACTTTTATACCTCGGTTAATTGTTGGAAATGAAATTGACCTACTTGAATTTCCCGCGCATTTTGCTTTGTTGCTGCGACCTCGGTTCCTCTGCTGATGGTGGTCGTTTGCCTCTTTTCTCCGGGAGGTCGCCCCTTGCCCCTGATTCGGGTTCAATATTACATATTTAACCCCCCATTTAGCCCTATTTTGTGCTCATGTGATGCTACATTGTTCTCTAATTCATACGTATTTTCTACACATTTATTTATTAGAGAAAACACACTATTTGAGCACAAAACAGCAATTAATGGAGTATTTCTGCACTTTTTATATTTTTCCTAGCATCGTCTCGATCTCACGATTCCAACGACTATTTATTTGTATTTTTCTGAGATCTGTGCTAATTACTGTGATTTATTGAATGCAGAATACCATTTATTTGAAATAAAATAAAGTTGGCACGAATCTTGGCGTACACGTGGCATCGATCCAGCCATCCCCGCTCAATCCAACGGCCGCTCGTTGAAGCCTCTTAACATTTTCGTGGCCGTTGGATCGAGATCCAACGGCCCACATCCGCTGCACGCGAGATCAAAAAAACAAAAAAAGCGGTCGACGTGGCTCCACAACAGCCGCACAATCTTGATCCGACGGTTCCTACGCTCTCAGCGATTTGAAATGTGAGCGGGCATCTGCTTGGCGACGTGGCGCAATCGGCTGCGTTGCTAACAAATCCAACGGAGGAAGACGAAGCGACGCGAGCGGAGAAATTCGAACCGTAAAGGGACACGCGTCGGTATCGCATCGGAGCCCGCTGGAATGAACGGCTGAGATGCGGTATTAAGCGACGTCGAAGCGGAAATACGAAGCGGGCGACGCGGCAAATCTTCCGCCGTTCGATGTCGATCGAACGGACCACACTATCCCCGCTCAAATTCAAATGAGCAGCCATACCGCGACGACGTGGCAGCGTCCAGACCCTGTGATTGAAATCCAACGGACAAAATGGAAGCGAACGCAGCGAAATAAAGCGGGCAACGTGGCTCTTCGATCACCGCACGATCAAGCGCCTACGGTCGGGATTAAACCCGAGATGCATTTGGAGAGCTCTAAAGGAAGCGGGTTCGAATCAACTCGAAGGCGGATCCGAAACAAATGCCACGTGGCGCGCTGACGTTCGATCCCGCATGGATCGAACGGTCAGCAATTGATCCGATTTAGATGTGCGGTCTGGATTCGATCGGGCGCGGTTTGGATGCGGGGTTTCAACCCGTTAAGCACAGTAAACCCGCAATGAGCCTATATAAGGTATTTTAGGGTTTTTTGGGCGTATTCAAGCAGATTGGGGCGTATTTTGGGCGTATTGGAGGCTCTAGAAGCCGTATTTCCCCTCTGAAAAATTCTGTAAAATTCCAGAGGCTATTTTCTTATTTCCAGAGAGTTTTGAAGTCTTTTCAAGGAGAATTGGTGATATTTTCTTAACTTAAACCCCGTATTTGATGTGTTTTCTATTGTATTTTGCTATAATCTTGATGTATTTTGCTATGAAACTTGTTTATTATTGCATGATGAGTAGCTAGAACTTATTTGTGCATGGTATGGAGTAGTTAGGGGCTATGATTTGTGTTAGTTTGGTTGAAATTCCATGTGCTTAATCGTTAAACGTCGCTAAAATTGTAATCTTTGTTCGTAAATCGACTTTTTTAGATTCCAAAAGAATTAATTTAGTTGATGATCGCCCCAAAAGGGTGAGATTTGATCTCCCCAAAAGGGAGTTTCATACCGTAGTTTTGATCTCTCCAAAAGAGAGTTTCATATCGTATTATAGCTTTAGCGACGATCTTTTTGAATATTGTGTTTGAACCCCCAAAAGGGCATCTTCCGATGAATTGCTCCCAAAAGGAGAATTCATTGAGTTATATTGGATATTTTTCCCGGTGAATTGCTCTCAAAAAGAGAATTCATTGTGATATATTCATCAACCAAATTAATACGAATCATTGATCCTAACGAACCCATACCATGTGCATACTCTTTATAGATATTTTCATACACGTATTTCTATGTTTATATTGTTCACGTGTTCACATCACCATCATCGTCATCATTTGTGAAGTGGTTAGTTTCTTTTCGTAGGATTTCTATTTGATTTGAATTGTGGTTGCAACAGATTTCTTCCCGTGGATTCGACATCTGGACTCCCAGATTTTACTACTTGTACGGACTCTTGTGCTTGAGAGAGAGCACCTTTCGGAGCCCACCAAGTTTTTGGCGCCGTTGCCAGGGAGGAATGGTTTGTGACTACGGTTTATTTCATTTAGAGGACCTTCGGTGAGATCTTTCCACTTTACTGTACATAAACTTTTTTTTATTATTTTATTTTATTTTTTCAAAAATGGAATTCATGAACTTCTATTGCACAAACAATCTGTATGATGCAAGGTATGCTAATGCACACAAACATAGGATGGAAAAGCTCAAAATTGTTAATTTTAATCAAACTGACTGTGAAACTTTCTTTCAGGCCTGGAGGAGGTTCACAGACATCGTATCGAGCTATCCGCAGCATGGGTACACAAATGAAGAGCTTATGGCGTCCTTCCTAGATGGACTACGACCACAGCTGCAGGAATTATTGGGAGGCATGACGCCGACAGTGGCGTGGGAATACATGGAGTCTCTGCAAGAAAACGAAGAAACCGTGGAAGAGACTTCAGAGAGCGATTCAACGGAGCCTTCGTGCCTCGATCAAGAAGAGCAAAGCGTAGACGTACCTTTGCAATCCTTGAAAGAGGAAGCTTACCTGATTATTCAGACACATGAGGCCACATCCCATCAATTCCAAGAGAATTTCCTTGCTCGGAGTCGGCAGATTCAGAAATCCATTGAAGATCTTAATTTGATTGCCGCTTGCTTAGAAGAAAATAATTATTTTGAAACTCAATTTAAAGAAACTAATACGAGTTTATCTTCTATTGCAGGTATACCGAGCGAGGACACGAATATAAATATACACATGGCAGAAAGTGTGTGCAAAAGAGAGGACGAGCTAGCAATTTTGGATGAACGAGAGGAGGAGACAGCTAGGGACAAGGGTTTTGAGATTATCGCCATGGAGTCAGAACCATGCCCTCCTCCAGTTTTGTCCCAAAATCATTTATCCCTCTCCCCAACGATCGAGCATCGTACAGAGAGTAGTGCAAATCTTTCAGGGAGTAGTCGTCAACTTGCTTTAATTTCTTTCACTTATTTTGATGACTACATTTGGAATATTTTTATTTCAAAGAATTTTAAATTAATTTGGACTGACATAACTCATCTCTCGCAGGACATTGGCAAACAGCTTATAGAGATGCTTGGAGTTGTGTTGCTGGGGTCCAAATTAGTTTTTGGAGGAAGAATAATCGCCGAGGAGCGCAAGGAGCAAATTGAACAACTTCCTCCACCATCAAAGATTCGGGATCCGCCATTTGATCACGGTGTGTTCTTTCCAGTAGTGTAGTTTTTATATGCTTTCTAGGTTGCTTGCTTGAATAAACTCGTACCTCTTCCGACATTGAGGACAATGTCCATCTTTAGTTGGGGG
The DNA here is from genome assembly GCA_030789695.1 of Scilla litardierei. NCBI lineage: Eukaryota > Viridiplantae > Streptophyta > Magnoliopsida > Asparagales > Asparagaceae > Scilla > Scilla litardierei. Next base: position 84,630,156 of record CM061139.1, read on the forward strand.
GTGTGTATGAGACCTTAGGATTTTTTTTTTGAGAAGAATAAATCACCAAATCTCATAATTTTAAAACTCATTCATATGCCTCTAATTCGGATGATTATACATTAATTGTGTTCTAAAAATTGTTTATGGCTTGATTAATTATTTTTCCTTCATGGAATTGCCGTTAATATGCTATTCATGAAAATTTTCAATTTCCATGATTAATATCTCGAAATAGTTTGAATTCATTTCATGCATGCTAATGTGATGGAAAAAGCTTAAGTATACACGATTTATTAAGAATAGTTTTCAAGTTGAAGAGGAATTTGGCCTTTGTTATTAATGTTTATATTCATGTTGATGGGTTTTGAGTTGCTTACAAAAAGAAAGAAAAGAAAGAAAAGAAAGAAAAGAAAAAAATGAAATGAAAATGAATGATGAAAAATGAATGAATAAGTATGTCACTAATAAATAACTTGGTTGGCTCGAGTAGTACAGTCCGAGGGGTCCTTCTTGGCCTAATGCCCTATGATCGTCTGATTTGGGAGCCATTGACCGGAAACTCACTCATTTGATGGAGCGATCCAAGTTATATTTTTTTCTGCGAATGTTGCTTGATGCGCGTTACGCGGAACGAATAAAAGAAAAGAATGGTGAATATACTAAGCAACTTCAATACCCATGTCTTGAATGATTATTTTGATAGGCCAATTCCTTGGAAACAAGAAAACTAGGATATAACGACGTGTTATACTTTCGCTTGCGCAAAACGATGCTTGTATGATCTTTATTCAAATTAAATTAGAGAAAATATCATGTGATTGATCTTGTTCATGGATTGTGTATATTGATGGTCAAGACCATGTTGGAATGCGTATTATTGAGCCATGCCATGAGCAATTTGAAAGAACTTATTGTTTTATTAATCATCCGTATTTATCGCTATTTTTGCTAGAGACTAGCAAATCGCTAGTTGGGGGGTGTGATTCGGGTTCAATATTACATATTTAACCCCCCATTTAGCCCTATTTTGTGCTCATGTGATGCTACATTGTTCTCTAATTCATACGTATTTTCTACACATTTATTTATTAGAGAAAACACACTATTTGAGCACAAAACAGCAATTAATGGACTATTTCTGCACTTTTTATATTTTTCCTAGCACCGTCTCGATCTCACGATTCCAACGACTATTTATTTGTATTTTTCTGAGATCTGTGCTAATTACTGTGATTTATTGAATGCAGAATACCATTTATTTGAAATAAAATAAAGTTGGCACGAATCTTGGCGTACACGTGGCATCGATCCAGCCATCCCCGCTCAATCCAACGGCCGCTCGTTGAAGCCTCTTAACATTTTCGTGGCCGTTGGATCGAGATCCAACGGCCCACATCCGCTGCACGCGAGATCAAAAACAAAAAAAAAGCGGTCGACGTGGCTCCACAACAGCCGCACAATCTTGATCCGACGGTTCCTACGCTCTCAGCGATTTGAAATGTGAGCGGGCATCTGCTTGGCGACGTGGCGCAATCGGCTGCGTTGCTAACAAATCCAACGGAGGAAGACGAAGCGACGCGAGCGGAGAAATTCGAACCGTAAAGGGACACGCGTCGGTATCGCATCGGAGCCCGCTGGAATGAACGGCTGAGATGCGGTATTAAGCGACGTCGAAGCGGAAATACGAAGCGGGCGACGCGGCAAATCTTCCGCCGTTCGATGTCGATCGAACGGACCACACTATCCCCGCTCAAATTCAAATGAGCAGCCATACCGCGACGACGTGGCAGCGTCCAGACCCTGTGATTGAAATCCAACGGACAAAATGGAAGCGAACGCAGCGAAATAAAGCGGGCAACGTGGCTCTTCGATCACCGCACGATCAAGCGCCTACGGTCGGGATTAAACCCGAGATGCATTCGGAGAGCTCTAAAGGAAGCGGGTTCGAATCAACTTGAAGGCGGATCCGAAACAAATGCCACGTGGCGCATTGATGTTCGATCCCGCATGGATCGCAACGGTCACTAATTGATCCGACTTTAGATGTGCGGCCTGATCTTCGATCGACGTTGCGGGTTTGGATGCGGATTTCAACCCGGGTAGCACAACCCGATAAGCATATATAAACCCGCAATGAGCCTATATAAGGTATTTTAGGGTTTTTTGGGCGTATTCAAGCAGATTGGGGCGTAATTTGGGCGTATTGGAGGCTTTAGAAGCCGTATTTCCCCTCTGAAAAATTCTGTAAAATTCCAGAGGCTATTTTCTTATTTCCAGAGAGTTTTGAAGTCTTTTCAAGGAGAATTGGTGATATATTTCTTAACTTAAACCCAGTATTTGATGCTGTTTTCTCTTGTATTTTGCTATAATCTTGATGTATTTTGCTATGAAACTTGTTTATTATTGCATGATGAGTAGCTAGAACTTATTTGTGCATGGTATGGAGTAGTTAGGGGCTATGATTTGTGTTAGTTTGGTTGAAATTCCATGTGCTTAATCGTTAAACGTCGCTAAAATTGTAATCGTTGTTCTTAAATCGACTTTTTTAGATTCCAAAAGAATTAATTTAGTTGATGATCGCCCCAAAAGGGTGAGATTTGATCTCCCCAAAAGGGAGTTTCATACCGTAGTTTTGATCTCTCCAAAAGAGAGTTTCATATCGTATTATAGCTTTAGCGACGATCTTTTTGAATATTGTGTTTGAACCCCCAAAAGGGCATCTTCCGATGAATTGCTCCCAAAAGGAGAATTCATTGAGTTATATTGGATATTTTTCCCGGTGAATTGCTCTCAAAAAGAGAATTCATTGTGATATATTCATCAACCAAATTAATACGAATCATTGATCCTAACGAACCCATACCATGTGCATACTCTTTATAGATATTTTCATACACGTATTTCTATGTTTATATTGTTCACGTGTTCACATCACCATCACCGTCATCATTTGTGAAGTGGTTAGTTTCTTTTCGTAGGATTTCTATTTGATTTGAATTGTGGTTGCAACAGATTTCTTCCCGTGGATTCGACATCTGGACTCCCAGATTTTACTACTTGTACGGACTCTTGCACTTGAGAGAGATCACCTTTTCGGAGCCCACCAAGTTTTTGGCGCCGTTGCCGGGGACACCCCCCAACTAAAGATGGACATTGTCCTCAATGTCGGAAGAGGTACGAGTTTATTCAAGCAAGCAACCTAGAATGGCCGGGGGGCTGCCCCCAGTCTTGTGAGCAATGGATTCGGTCAGCAAGGGCGAAGTTCCTCGACTTAGGACCGGTCGGCGTCTGCGCTGGCTGGGGGAGTTGCCCCCAGACTTACGAGCGATGGAGTCGGTCAGCGAGGGCGAAGCTCCTTGGCTTAGGACCGGTCGACGTCTGCGCTGGCTGGGGGAGTTGCCCCCAGACTTACGAGCGATGGAGTCGGTCAGCGAGGGTGAAGCTCCTCGGCTTAGGACCGGTCGGCATCTGCGCTGGCTGGGGGAATTGCCCCCAGGCTTACGAGCGGCAGAGTCGGTCAGCGAGGGCGAAGCTCCTCGGCTTAGGACCGGTCGGCGTCGGTGCTGGCTGGGGGAATTGCCCCCAGACTTACGAGCGGTGGAGTCGGTCAGCGAGGGCAGAGCTCCTCAGCTTAGGACCGGTCGGCGTCTGCGCTGGCTGGGGGAATTGCCCCCAGACTTACGAGCGGTGGAGCCGGTCAGCGAGGGTGAAGCTCCTCGGCTTAGGACCGGTTTTGATTGACCCCCCGTCCGGTGAGGTGGCGGTCTTCACTCTTATGCACCCTTAGCGAAATGTTGATTCCGTCGGAGATGAAGAAAAGATAAAAGGAATGCATTTGTACTCTTAAAGGTCCTATTGGACAAGTACATTTGGAGGAAAAAAAATAAAGCTAGACGGAGGGATGTAAACCTAGATAGTCTCCTCCTGACTAGGCTGCGACTGGGGGTAGGGGCCTCGCCTGCTCACTCTATGACGCGGAGGGGTCCTTGGACGGTGTTGACCTTCTTCCCTTTGTCCGGCTACATGGAGGTTCCTTCTCCGTGGGCCGGCTCGTCGGCTAAGTTCCTTGCGTGCCCTCGGCTCATCAACTTCTCAATGTCCTTCTTTAGGTGCCAGCAGTCTTTAGTGTCGTGGCCGTTGTCCTTGTGGTATTTGCAATACTTTTCCCCATTTCCCCCCCTCTTTTTGTCTTCGACAGGGGGCGATCAGCGCGCTCTTCCTTCTGCACTTGAGCGAGGACGGTGTCTGGGGTGGCGTCCCTCGTACCCTCTCCCCGCTGCCTGTTTCTCGTCCTCTTCTCGGTCCGGTACCCTTCGGGGCTGCGGCGCTCGCTATCGCCGCGTTTGGTCCCTCGTCTGGCCTTTCCTGCCTCGATGGCCAAGGTCTCCTCGGTCAACATGAAGCGCTCGGCCCTCGCCATGATCCCAGGGAGGTCTTTCGGGGGATCATTATGCAGGGATTTCTTCAAGCCTCTATGGCGCAGCCCTTTCTTTAGGGCCGTTTGGACAACGAGGTCGGGAGGGCTGTTTACGTTCAGCCGTTCCGCGTTGAAGCGGCGCATAAATTGTCGGAGCGGCTCGGTCGGGCCCTGCACTATGTTAAACAAATGTTCAGCATCAGGAATTACCTGTCTCCCTGACATGAACTGTTTGCAGAACAGCTGGGTGAGTTCCTCGAAGCTGTCAATGGAGCGGCTGGGCAGGCTGTGGTACCAAGTTCTCGCCGCTCCCCTGAGGGTCGAATAAAAGCCCCTGCAGAGCAGTGTATCATCGGCTCCCTGGAAGGACATGTCCCCCTCGTAGTCCATCATGTGGTTCCCTGGATCTCATATCCCGTCGTACTTCCCCTGCGCTGGGATCTTGAATCGAGAGGGGACCCGTGCTTCGGTTATTCTCCGCGACAGGGGGCACCGGTCTCCGTGGATGCCTCCGGGGGTCCGACATCCGCCTACCTCAGGCTCGTTCGGTTGTGGAGGCGGCACAGGCGCTGGCTGGGCTGGCTCCACGGCTCTCGCCACACTGGGGGTGGGGCTGACCCGACGTTCCCGGCTCCTCCGACGGGAGCTTCCGCTTCGCCGTGATCGGTCCCTCGAGTGGTGCCGATCGCTTCTTCTGTGGTGGGGTGATCATGGTCGACGAGACGACGCGGTCACCGATTCGTCCCCCGTGCATTCGGTTCCCCTCCGGCTCCTTTCACGATGAGGGGAAGAGGCGTGTGATCTCGCCTGGTGGAAGCCGGGTAGTGTGAACCGACGCTCTACGTTCGGTCTTCGGTTTCCGTGGTCATCGACCACAGCGGACCGTAGGAGCGGGGGCCCCCTCCCAACGATGGCCGTCGCCCAACACGTCTCCGTTGGCTGGCGCGGCGCTGATGAGCTGCTGTACCGTCGCGATCAACGTCTGGATGTTCGCGTTGGTCTCTTGGGCCAGGGCGCGGAGCTGCCCCTGCGTGGCCAGCTCGGACCCGCCAGTCTCTTCGGCTGAGGGGGCGCAAAAACTTGGTGGGCTCCGAAAGGTGCTCTCTCTCAAGTGCAAGAGTCCGTACAAGTAGTAAAATCTGGGAGTCCAGATGTCGAATCCACGGGAAGAAATCTGTTGCAAGCACAATTTAAATCAAATAGAAATCCTACGAAAAGAAACTAACCACTTCGACAATGATGGCGATGGTGAGAAAGTGCGTGATGGTGATGTGCGAACAAAGAAATTCGTGTATGAAAATACCTATAAAAAGTGTGCACTTGGTATGGGTTCGTTAGGATCAATGATTCGTATTAATTTGGTTGATAGGTATAACGCAATGAATTCTCCTTTTGGGAGCAATTCACCGGAAAATACCCAATATAACTCAATGAATTCTCCTTTTGGGAGCAATTCATCGGAAGATGCCCTTTTGGGGGTTCAAACACGATATTCAATGAGATCGTCGCTAAGATTATAATACGATATGAAACTCTCTTTTGGAGAGATCAAAACTACGGTATGAAACTCCCTTTTGGGGAGATCAAAACTCATCCTTTTGGGGCGATCATCAACTCAATTAATTCTTTTGGAATCTAAAAAAGTCGATTTACGAACAAAGATTACAACTTTAACGACGTTTTAACGATTTAGCACAAGGAATTTCAACCAAACTAACGCAAATTACATCCCCTAACTACTCCATACCAAGCACAATTAAGTTTTAGCTACTCATAATTTCAGAATAAACAAGTTCCATAGCCAAATACATCAAGAATATAGCCTTGAAAAGACATCAAAACTCTAATTAAGGAGTTTAAGTTAAAGCACTAATTAAGGAGTTTAATTAAGAATATTTCAGAATAAACAAGTTCCGAAGAAATACGGTAGAAAAAGCACTAATTAAGGAGTTTAAGTTAAGAATTCATCACCAAATATCCTTGAAAAGACATCAAAACTCTCTGGAAATAAGAAAATAGCCTCTGGAATTTTACAGAATTTTTCAGGGGGAGAATACGGCTCCTAGAGCCTCCAATACGCTCAAAATACGCCCCCAATCTGCTTGAATACGCTCAAAAACCCTAGAAATACCTTAAATATAAATCATTGCGGGTTTACTGTGCTATCGGGTTCAAAACCGCACCAATATCATACCCGAATGCATCTGGGCCGCTCATCTCGAGCGGATCAAATAACAGCCGCTCATCAAAAGCGGGATCGCTCCAGCATTTGACACGTGTCCCCTCATATCGGATCCATCCGCACGCACCCGTCAACGCTTCCGCATCCAAATCGGGGTTGCTTCGTCCGTTCGATCTTGAAATGGGTGGATAGGATCTCGCCACGTCGCCAAAGGGATGCAGCCTGCGCCCGCTTCGAATTCAAATCAGAGCTTGTCTCGGCCGTTGGATTGAAATTCAACGGCGTATACGTTGCCGCGTCGCTCGCTTGCGGATCCGCTTCCGCGATTTGATCGTAGCCGTCGAGTTAAGCGATCAGCACCCAGGATCATGCCGTGTGTGCTTTAATTATCGCGCGAGGCCCGCCACGCTTGCGTGATGAACTGAAAACGCTGACCGTTCGATCTTAATCGAACGGTCGAGATCTGATCCCACTTTCGCCTTGCTGTGACCGTCGGATGAAGCGGGAATGCATGGATCGTCGACATGTGGCGGCTTCTGATTGGGTGAGCGTATTTAAATACGTATTTCCAATGTATTTCTCCATTTAATTGGTATTCTGCATTCAAAAATTCATAGTAATTAGCACAGATCTCAGAAAAATACAAATAAATAGTCGTTGGAATCGTGAGATCGAGATGGTGCTAGGAAAAATATAAAATGTGTAGAAATACTTCATTAATTGCTGTTTTGTGCTCAAATAGTGTGTTTTCTCTAATAAATAAATGTGTAGAAAATACGTATGAATAAGAGAACAATGTAGCATCACATGAGCACAAAATAGGGCTAAATAGGGGGATTAAATATGTAATATTGAACCCGAATAACACCCCCAACTAGCGATTTGCTAGTCTCTAGCAAAAATAGCGATAAATACGGATGAGTAATAAAACAATAAGTTCTTTCAAATCGCTCATGGCATGGCTCAATAATACGCATTCCAACATGATCTTGACCATCAATATACACATCCATGAACAAAATCAATCACATGATATTTTCTCTAATTTAGTATGAATAAATAACATGCAAGCATCGTTTTGCGCAAGCGAAAGTATAACACGTCGTTTTTTCTCCTCTAGTTTTCTTGTTTCCAAGGAATTGGCCTATCAAAACAATCATTCAAGACTTGGGTATTGAAGTTGCTTAGTATATTCACCATTTCTTTTCTTTTATTCGTTCCGCGTAACGCGCATCAAGCAACATTCGCAGAAAAATGTATAACTTGGATCGCTCCATCAAATGAGTGAGTTTCCTGTCAATGGCTCCCAAATCAGACGATAATAGGGCATTAGGCCAAAAAGGACCCCTCGGACTGTACTACTCGAGCCAACCAAGTTATTTATTAGTGACATACTTATTCGTTCATTTTCCTTCATTCATTTTTCATTCATTTTTTTTCTTTTCTTTTCTTTCTTTCTTTTTTGTAAGCAACTCAAAACCCATCTTTGAATATAAACATTAGAATCAAAGGCCAAATTCCTCTTCAACTAGAAGACTATTCTTATAAATCGTGTATACTTAAGTTTTTTCATCACATTAGCATGCATGGAATAAATTCAAACTATTTCGAGATATTAATCATGGAAATTGAAAGTTTTCATGAATAGCATATTAACGGTAATTCCATGAAGGAAAAAATAATCAACTCAAGCCATAAAAATTTTCAGAACTCAATTAATGCGTAATCATCCGTATTAGAGGCATATGAAAGAGTTTTAAAAGATAAGATTTGGTGATTTATTCTTCTCAAAAAAAATCCTAAGGTCTCATACACACCCCCCAACTAAAGATGGACATTGTCCTCAATGTCGGAAGAGGTACGAGTTTATTCAAGCAAGCAACCTAGAAAGCATATAAAAACTACACTACTGGAAAGAACACACCATGATCAAATGGCGGATCCTGAATCTTTGATGGTGGAGGGAGTTGTTCAATTTGCTCCTTGCGCTCCTTGGCGATTATTCTTCCTCCAAAAACTAATTTGAACCCCAGCAACACAACTCCAAGCATCTCTATAAGCTGTTTGCCAATGTCCTGCGAGAGATGAGTTATGTCAGTCCAAATTAATTTAAAGTTCTTCACAATAAAAATATTCCAAATATAGTCATCAAAATAAGTGAAAGAAATTAAAGCAAGTTGACGACTACTCCCTGAAAGATTTGCACTACTCTCTGTACGATGCTCATTCATTGTGGAGAGGGGTAAATGATTTTGGGACAAAACTGGAGGAGGGCATGGTTCTGACTCCATGGCGATAATCTCAAAACCCTTGTCCCTAGCTGTCTCCTCCTCTCGTTCATCCAAAATTGCTAGCTCGTCCTCTCTTTTGCACACACTTTCTGCCATGTGTATATTTATATTCGTGTCCTCGCTCGGTATACCTGCAATAGAAGATAAACTCGTATTAGATTCTTTAGATTGAGTTTCAAAAGCATTACCTTCTTCTAAGCAAGTGGCAATCAGATTAAGATCTTCAATAGATTTTTGAATCTGCCGGCTCCGAGCAAGGAAATTCTCCTGGAATTGAAGGGATGTGGCCTCCTGTGTCTGAATAGTCTGGTAAGCTTCCTCTTTCATGGATTGCAAAGGTACGTCTACGCTTTGCTCTTCTTGATCAAGGCACGAAGGCTCCGTTGAATCGCTCTCTGAAGTCTCTTCCACGGTTTCTTCGTTTTCTTGCCGAGACTCCATGTATTCCCACGCCACTGTCGACGTCATGCCTCCCAATAATTCCTGCAGCTGCGGTTGTAGTCCATCTAGGAAGAACGCCATAAGCTCTTCATTTGTGTACCCATGCTGCGGATAGCTCGATATAATGTCTGTGAACCTCCTCCAGGCCTGAAAGAAAGTTTCACAGTCAGTTTGATTAAAATTAACAATTTTGAGCTTCTCCATTCTATGTTTGTGTGCATTAGCATATCGTGCATCATAAAGATTTTTTGTGCAATAGAAGTTCATATATTCCAATTCAAAAAAAATTAAAATAAAATAATAAAAAAAAGTTTATGTACAGTAAAATGGAAAGATCTCACAGGAGGTCCTCTAAATGAAATAAACCGTAGTCACAAACCATTCCTCCCCGGCAACGGCGCCAAAAACTTGGTGGGCTCCGAAAGGTGCTCTCTCTCAAGTGCAAGAGTCCGTACAAGTAGTAAAATCTGGGAGTCCAGATGTCGAATCCACGGGAAGAAATCTGTTGCAAGCACAATTTAAATCAAATAGAAATCCTACGAAAAGAAACTAACCACTTCGACAATGATGGCGATGGTGAGAAAGTGCGTGATGGTGATGTGCGAACAAAGAAATTCGTGTATGAAAATACCTATAAAAAGTGTGCACTTGGTATGGGTTCGTTAGGATCAATGATTCGTATTAATTTGGTTGATAGGTATAACGCAATGAATTCTCCTTTTGGGAGCAATTCACCGGAAAATACCCAATATAACTCAATGAATTCTCCTTTTGGGAGCAATTCATCGGAAGATGCCCTTTTGGGGGTTCAAACACGATATTCAATGAGATCGTCGCTAAGATTATAATACGATATGAAACTCTCTTTTGGAGAGATCAAAACTACGGTATGAAACTCCCTTTTGGGGAGATCAAAACTCATCCTTTTGGGGCGATCATCAACTCAATTAATTCTTTTGGAATCTAAAAAAGTCGATTTACGAACAAAGATTACAACTTTAACGACGTTTTAACGATTTAGCACAAGGAATTTCAACCAAACTAACGCAAATTACATCCCCTAACTACTCCATGCCAAGCACAATTAAGTTTTAGCTACTCATAATTTCAGAATAAACAAGTTCCATAGCCAAATACATCAAGAATATAGCAAAATACGGTAGAAAAAGCACTAATTAAGGAGTTTAAGTTAAGAATTCATCACCAAATATCCTTGAAAAGACATCAAAACTCTCTGGAAATAAGAAAATAGCCTCTGGAATTTTACAGAATTTTTCAGGGGGAGAATACGGCTCCTAGAGCCTCCAATACGCTCAAAATACGCCCCCAATCTACTTGAATACGCTCAAAAACCCTAGAAATACCTTAAATATAAATCATTGCGGGTTTACTGTGCTATCGGGTTCAAAACCGCACCAATATCATACCCGAATGCATCTGGGTCGCTCATCTCGAGCGGATCAAATAACAGCCGCTCATCAAAAGCGGGATCGCTCCAGCATTTGACACGTGTCCCCTCATATCGGATCCATCCGCACGCACCCGTCAACGCTTCCGCATCCAAATCGGGGTTGCTTCGTCCGTTCGATCTTGAAATGGGTGGATAGGATCTCGCCACGTCGCCAAAGGGATGCAGCCTGCGCCCGCTTCGAATTCAAATCAGAGTTTGTCTCGGCCGTTGGATTGAAATTCAACGGCGTATACGTTGCCGCGTCGCTCGCTTGCGGATCCGCTTCTGCGATTTGATCGTAGCCGTCGAGTTAAGAGATCAGCACCCAGGATCATGCCGCGTGTGCTTTAATTATCGCGCGAGGCCCGCCACGCTTGCGTGATGAACTGAAAACGCCGACCGTTCGATCTTAATCGAACGGTCGAGATCTGATCCCACTTTCGCCTTGCTGTGACCGTCGGATGAAGCGGGAATGCATGGATCGTCGACATGTGGCGGCTTCTGATTGGGTGAGCGTATTTAAATACGTATTTCCAATGTATTTCTCCATTTAATTGGTATTCTGCATTCAAAAATTCATAGTAATTAGCACAGATCTCAGAAAAATACAAATAAATAGTCATTGGAATCGTGAGATCGAGACGGTGCTAGGAAAAATATAAAATGTGCAGAAATACTTCATTAATTGCTGTTTTGTGCTCAAATAGTGTGTTTTCTCTAATAAATAAATGTGTAGAAAATACGTATGAATAAGAGAACAATGTAGCATCACATGAGCACAAAATAGGGCTAAATGGGGGGGGGGGGGTTAAATATGTAATATTGAACCCGAATCAGGGTGATTGCCGCTGGGTGCGCCCTCAAGGTTGCCGTTGGGTGCGCCATTCCCCTCCTCCAGGATGGGGGGCATGCGTCTCTTCCCGTTGCAGGCGCGTGCCATTGCAAGTGCGGTTTGTTTCTTCGTGGGATAGTTCGTTCCCACAGACGGCGCCAGATGTTTCAGAGTGTTTTCTCACTACAAAAGCGTTGACCGTGGACTACCTGGTCAACGTGGTCAAGGGGCCGACTTGGGTCCCTTGGGTGCGTCGAGTACGTGCAGACGCGACGCGAATCGGAGTTGCAGACGACGTGGAGTACGTCAGCTGGGCCGGGTCTGGATCCTCGGCCTCAAGGGGGCTGAGGGGAAGCCTCGGCCCGGTGTGAGATGCTCGGCCTCGGACGATCGGACGACGAGGGGAAGCCTCGTCGCCTTGTGAGCGGAGGGGAAGCCTCGGCTCGGTCGGTCGGACGACGAGGGGTAGCCTCGGTCATCTAGCTTGATGCGCGGCCGGCGTGGAGCGGAGGGGAAGCCTCGGCCCGTGGATCTGACGTCCTCCTGAACAGACGAGGACACTCGTCAGGGGGGCCGGACCTTGGTTCCGGCCAAATCCCCTCCGATGCCTAAGTCAGATGATGATCTGAAAGAGGAGGCTCGGCGGAGACGGTTCGACTCGAGAGGAGATCGGAACGACGTCCTCCGGCGCGAGCAGGGGGAAGGAGATGAAATGGGGGAACTAGGTCGTTGATGGAGTACCTTGGGTTTTGTTACCTGAGATGCGGTCCCTTGTCCAGTCGTCCTTCTAGCCCTTTTATAGGCCTCCCGTCATGATTGCCCACGACTCACGTCCCTCGTCCGCCCACAATCATGCCCCCTCAATCCGCCTCCCCATCGCCGCCCCCCTGCGCCATCCCAGCACCTCCCCATAACGGCCATTAAGTGGTAGCGGGCCTGGGGGAACGGTTATCGCTGGAGTGGACGAGTGACTTGTGCGTTATCGGGGCCGGGTCGGATCGCCGTTCGGGGGTCCTCTAGGGGGCCTTGTCGGGCGGGCCTGATCTCGCAGACGGGCTTCTGATTGGTAGTTAGGTTTCTAGGTTCATGTCTTTCGGGCTTCGTTTGGTGGGCTTGGACCTCCCACGATTTCGCGTAGCAGGCTGTGCCTTTGGGCCCATGCTGTTGGGCCTCCGCAAAATAGACGTATCAAGAAGCACCAAAAAATGCAGACTTTTTAAAGGATCACAAATATAATTTTAAAAATCTGTTTTCCGACACAATCAAGACCAATCTGCTCAAGTTAGCTTTTTATGCAACAAGCTCCATAAGAATAGACATAACATGGGCATGTTGTAACCTCCTGGGATCATATTACATTATATAGGAATCTCAAAAAGAATTTTTCTACGTAAATGATGCAGCCAAGATCTCTCTCTCTCTCTCTCTCTCTCTCTCTCTCTCTCTCTCTCTCTCTCTCTCTCTATAAACTGCAGACTGCTCCAATTGTTCACTCGTGATGTAACATTCTAGTATTACAAAATTACATTTTTGGTTTCTAGGTAACATTTGATGATCTACATCCACTGTGCAACCAAAATCGTGCAATTCTTCACGTTCACCATGTTCTTAGATCACAACCCCCAAATTCCAACAAACTATCAGAATTTTCAAAAAAAAATAAAAATAGTATAAAACAAAAACAAATTATGACTTTATAAGTTGTACACGATTATGTTTTCTAAAGACCATTTCTTAACCTTCTCAACTGTTGTCCCCCCATAACCTAAAAATAACTACAATCAAATCCTGAGAAAAAGATTGCCAAAAGGAGCGCCAGGGGCCTCAGGCAAACTATTTTGAAGACTTGACAGTGCATAGAAACAAAGACAAATGCATCATAAACATAGTTTATTTCTGCAGCCGAAAAATTGTTTCCACACTGAGAATTTGAAAGCTGAAAACTAAGATGGTAGACATCAGGTTGACTACCCATCTAAAAGTTCACCAAATATGTCATCAAGCTTTTAACACGAACAGTCAGCATCAGGTTGATGGCAAAGGCATTTTAAATAATGATGATGAGATTTACAACAGATCAAATTGCAAACGAAATTACCCAAAAAAATTGCAGACGAATGCAGTGACTCAGTTACCTGTTGGTCAAGTCCAGATAATGCAAATATATAATCTCCAGATATTAAGAGGTAATAGGATCAAACTTGTTGTAAAACAATAGACCATCTTTAGCATAATGCACGGCACCTGCAGATGCTGTTTGTAGACCCATCTCATTCCAGTCATAAACTGGAACAACAGTGAATCTGTACTTATGGTATGTAGATGGTGGATTACATGCTCCAGTTTAACCAAAAGAATCTGAACTCTGCACTGCAATCATACAATGAGTACTCGCGCCAACAAACCATGTCAATAATGTAGTATGTTTGATCAGGCTGCAAGTCACCACCTAAAAAGTAAATATTAGCTGAAAATAGATTAAATTGATTAGTGCAAATGCTCAATCTCAAGTACATAACGACAACTTGTCATCAAAATTAAATATTACATCATGAAATATGAAGTCCAGAATACAGTATGCATGTGCTGGACCTGACACGTCCTTCGTTCTGCACCACAAGGCAAGGAAGATGGAAAGCGATGGAGAATAGATCCATTCCGAAGTTTACTAACTGTTGTGCCAGTAGAAGAAACGACAAAGCACCTCTTCCCAGCAGGTCTTGGAGATACATACCTATAAAATTTCCAGATTTAATAAACAGTTATTCCTGGTACATAACAAAATATTTACTGGGAAAATTTTAGTGGGTTACAAAAAACAGATTGACATTACCCTTGTGATCAATTATAAACGCACTAAATGCAAAGATGATGGGATAACTTGCATTTAAACAACCTTTGTAAGTCTGCATTTGGAAGCACAGAAAGGCAACATTTTCTATTTATAAAAACAGAGAAACTGCATCACACGAAACAAAATGTCACAAATAAGTACCAGATTTACACACAAAATCATGTGTTTATACGTTCTTACATTCTCATTCCAAACGTGATATTATATATGTTAAGGAAAAAAGAAAAAAGATTCAAACCCACATATTCCAAACAAGATGCAGCCAAGATCTCTCTCTTTTTAAACTGCAGAGTGCTCCAATTCTTGCAAAGGTTGGTATCCAGGTAACATTTGATGATCTACATCCACTGCGCAACCAAAATCTTGCAATTCTTCACTTTCACCTTGTTCTTATATCACAACACACCAAACTCCAACAAACTATCAGAATTTTCAAAAAAATTAAAATAGTATAAAACAAAAACAAATTTTTTGCCCCCATCTCCATTCTCAAACTTAAAATAAATTACCAACCTTTGCTGTAGTAAACAAATGAACCATATCTCCCCTTTCCATATCCCAAGAGAAGAAATCACATCACCTTCGTAATTTTCCCATAATAAACACAAATGGTACCAAAAACAATTCCTTAATGATCAAGAAAGGAATAACAAACTTTATCATGCTTCAACTCAATGTCGTTTTTGATGAATTACATTTTCAGATATAAATCCCAGAAAACAAAAATTTTATCCATACTTCCTTTTCCACTAAATACATTATTCCCTCGGGCATCACATTCATCCATAACTTAACCTCAATTCAACATTCAAAACATAGATCGTTCACACATCACATGCATCCATAACTTAGCCTCAACTTTGAATAACTTAGCATCACATTCACCCATTCATTCATCACATCCACCTCACATTCAACAATGGCATTTACAGTTGTAGTATAAGCAATTGAAATGCACATGCGCTCAATGTAGCAAACATTAGTACAAATGAAGATCAGAAGAACAATCACATAAAACTTAAGAAATTCCATTCTTGCCATGTTAATATTGATCTAAATTCATTTATATCATGTAGAAGTATTCATCCTTCCATGTAATCATAAGAAGTAATATTTCTTTCATCATCAACATAGCCTGCAATACGTGCAAACATAGCGTGAGTGTAATTCTAGGACCAACGCGAATAACTTCCTATGAAGAACTCTAGTTTGTAATAGAAACAACAAAAGTGCAGGAAAAATTAATCTAAGGTTTTTGATGAAAACCACATGATGCCAAAATTAGAAGAAAAATCGAATGTTGACCAAAATGTTATCACTAAAAACTAACATTCGAAGAACCATTGTTGCATCAAATGATTAAAGTTTTAGTTCACCTTATAGCCATTCAGTTTCATTATGGTGTCGTTTCATTGGATTGAGGTTATATCAGTGTCTTAGTAATAATATACCATAAAAATCAAAATTTTACAAAATATATTATACAATCTACTTAAACAGATAGAACCAACACATATGTACTTACATATAACCATGATCCTAAATATCAAAGAAACTAACTGAAAGAATTCTTCAACCACATGTTTCATTGGTATTTCAAGAACGTATTTGAATTAGTTCATTAGCTTAACTACAGTGACTTTTACATGAATGAAAATTCACATGCATGTGAATGATCAAAAGGTACTGCCACAATAGTTTGTAACTGCATAGTTTGTAATGTTAAGGTTATCCAAACACATGCACCACATTGTCATTTTGATGCAAAAAATGATCAAGATAAAATTTTGATAAATGCCTAAATACCCATCGATCCTTGCCTCATAAATATCATCCACACAGAAATCGCGAGAACATGCTATATAATATGGAACCACTAAGATCAAAGCTTAAGATCAAAACTTTATGACATACCTCGACCGATTTCTTTGAAACTGGATTCACTGCGCAAGGTGCACATCACATTTTTTTCCTTTTATTTCTTCACTGATTTCTTCTTAGTGATTGTTGAAATGTATTCATAATGTATGATCAAATTTATGATAAGATAAGACCAATATTTATTTGATAAGAGTAAAAATTTTGTTCAAAGTTTTACCTCGAACTCATTACCGAGATTATGTTTTTTGTTGTGTTTTTCCTTTTCTTCTGCTTCGCTAATGTTTTCTTCTTGGTTGATCCAAAGAATTCAAAATTTAAGATCAAAATATTATATGAGATAAGATAATAATTTCTGATAAAAAATTTTGTTCAAAATTTTAATTCGAACACTTTACCGAGATGCTGTTTTTCTCCTTGGATTCTTTCCCAGCATTACAACAAACACGTAAGGTGCACCCAAGTGCTCTATAAATTTGCATCATACACACACAGAAAAGTCTTGAGAACATGAAATAGAAGATGGAGCCACATAGACAACTAAAATAGGACCAAAACCAAAGAGCTAAAATATTTTAAAAATTAAATACAAAAAACATAGAAGATGATAATAATATTAGATTATGAAGAAGCAAATTCATGGGAAGTTCATAATTGGGAGATATCCATATATTATACATGGACTGCTTAAAATAACATAAACACATTCATAGAACTAACAAAATATACGTGCTACCATATATGTTCATCTTACCAAATATGTATTCTTTCCAAATGCGATTATTCATTTCATAAGCGAATATTGGCCACACAAAACTTAATGTATATGGATGTTTCTTTATTTCAGTCTTCGCACTCATATAGCGGTTTACTTTTTTTGGAGTTTTAAATTTATTTCATAAGCATTTATAGAATTTTCTAAATGCAAGGATGTAAGATCAAAACATGCAGGCAATGTGATCAAAAACCTAATTTTGGGTTAGGATTATGTAGCAACCCAATCCTAGCATAACCATTAAGATAGGGCCCTTTATAATCCCATTGCAATGAACCTCCCAACTATTTAATTGCAATACAATACCTAGGATTCTTAAACATGATAAATCATGTATGTAGGTTCGTATACATTAACAGATAATCCCATCCCAAATAATAAATCCTATAACTTAACCACTGAAAAACATAAGTTTAAGCAAAAATCAACCCCAATGAGTGAAGGCTTAAAACATTATTTTCTTTCTTTCCAAAAAGGGATGATTTCATGATGAATATTCCAAAACAGACCATTAAAAACTGAACTTTAACAATGGTTTAACCCAAACCGGTCTGCAGGTATATTGGTCTGCAATTTTATTTGCAGCAACATATCGGTGTGTAGGTATATCTGTGTGCAGCTATCAAGAAAGCAAGAGTTTTTCCTAAACATGTTTGCAATTCAATCCATATGCATGTATCAACGTACGCTCAATTTTCCTTGTTCTTGATATGGAATGTATCGACATAAGCTAGAGTTTTAAGGAGCAACATATTTACCTCCATCCAAGCAAGTTCAATTGAATATCAAACCATGCACAATTCACCTCCATCCATGCTCATATAAAAGTTCTTGTTTTCTACGGATGATTTGCACAGCAATAGCAGAGCCTACATCACAAAGCATAATGTTATTATTGATTGAAATTGTCTCTTTCATCAAATTCTCAATCTCGCATATCTTATTCTTGAGTGGCACCATCTGAGCATTTCAACAAACACATAATGCTTGATAAGAATATTAACATTAAAATATGAAAAGGAGCTCATTTTTGAACCTCATGTCCAATTCTATAGAACAAAATCAGCCCATTTGAAGGGAGCGTAAACATCACAATGCTAGAAAGATTGCAGAGATACAAACTTTTAGTTCATTAACAGGCTTCGTGTATGAGAATATGAAACAATATGTAAACTTGTAATTAGTCAGCATAGTCCTACATCATTTAGTTTATTCTACTAAACATGAAATTGTAAATTAGTGATCAAACTCCAAATCTTCCATTAATATGAAATTGTAAATTAGTGATCAAACTCCAAATCTTCCATTATTCATATAAATTATTTTTGTAAGTTAACCCTAAAGTTGAAAAATTGCACCTTGGATAAGCAATCGCATCCTTGTTATTGGAGAACCATGAGATCTTTGACTGAGGCAATTCTTTATCAGGGCCAAAAGTAAGTACTGGCTATTGAGACACGAAGTAAACAACGATAGATTCCTTTGAGAAGCTTCAACCCATGCCTCCCTAGCTCAAGCTTCCTTAACAGTTAATTAAAATAATAATCATAAATTATTATCAATTAAAGACAAATATGAAATTGTACCAAATATGAAATTGTAAATTAGTGACCAAACTCCAAATCATCCATTAATATGAAATTGTAAATTAGTGATCAAACCTCCAACTCTTCCATTATCCATATAAATTATTTTCTTAATTTAACCCTAAAGTTGAAATTTTGTTCCTTGGATAAGCAATCACAGGTAAAATTTGCACCTTTTCAGAGAACCTTAAAATCTCTGAGTGATTCAATTCTTCATCAGGATTCAAAAGCAAGTATCGGCCTTTGAGAATGGCGTAAGCGACGACAGATTTCTTCGAAGAAGCTTCATCCCGTGCCTCCCCAACTCAAGCTCCTAACAACCCTGCACCTGAACACAAATGAATACTGCACCCACATGAATCACGAACGTTTGCAAAAGGAGGATAAATCACCCACGCCCTGCAAACACAGATATTTTTCTGTCAGAAAATTGAGCCCAGACTACGTTTGCAAAAGGACCAAGATCAAGAACCGTAGATCGTCAGGGGCAGAGAGAGAGAGAGAGAGAGAGAGAGAGAGAGAGAGAGAGAGAGAGAGAGAGAGAGAGAGAGAGAGAGAGATCCGACGACATTAACTGAACACAGGCAAGGGGTTTTTGCGGGCAGGGGAGAGAGGGAGGGAGAGAGGGGTACCCAAAGTTTGGGTAAGCTGAGAATCGCCGCCCCTCCCCCCCAAAAAAATTCTGTTCTCATCTGCCAATTTCAAATTTTTATGTTTTCAAATCAAATTTCGAATTTCAAATTTTCCCTCCTTCCTCAAGTTTTTCCCCAAACTTATCCTAGTCAGCAACTTGTGTTTGTCCCGGTCATCGTTTTTTATCCACGTAGGACAAACCTTTGCCACGTAGGACAAAATTCAAATTATTCATGCTTTATAGAATAGAATATGAATGCTCATTGCATTTTGTTTTTTGTTTTGTTTTTAATAACAATGTTGGTGTCTTAGAATATTGACGCAGGAAGGCATCGACATATTTGGCTCCTACTAAATAATTTTCCATAGAGATTTAAGCGCACAAAATTGTAAGGATAAAATATAAATTCAAAAACTTTAGAATATATGCACATCCAATTGTCTCCATAGTTTATAAGACTCAATCAATCTATTTGATTCGTACAATTTGGCATGCTTACGAGTTTCACTTTTTCATTAATAATTCAAGCATGTGGATTTTACAATAATATGGTGCATCATCATCAAAAACATTTTAATGTTTCTAAGATGTCTAACAAGGTTCATATCAAATTCTCAACCAAAATCAATAATAGTGATGACGATCATGCATGCACATACAAAGAATGATCAAACCCATATTGAGATGAAATAGTGTGCAACGTGTGTAGCTTAGATACAATATTTAAGCATGTGTATGTGCATGGATATGCGTGCTAATGCTCAATTAGTGACATAATCCCCAACTCCCTTCGAATGAAGCAAAATTGTTTTTGGTTTAAGGGTTTGGTGAATAAGTCCGCTAATTGTTTTTCGGGATCAATATATCCAAAAGAGATATCTTTATTTTCAACATGATCTCTAAGGAAGTGGTGACGAATATCAATATGTTTTGTCCTAGAGTGTAGAATAGGATTTTTGATAGATTTATAGCACTATTGTTGTCACACCAAATGGCTGTAGGTTGGAAAGTAAGCTCGTAGTCTCTGAGGGTTTGTCTCATCCATAGAATTTGAGCACAACAACAACTTGCTGAAACATATTCGGCTTTGGTTGTACTCAATTCTATGGAGTTTTGCTTCTTGGAGAACCATGAAACAAGAGACATACCTAGTAGTTGGCAAGTGCCCCTGGTACTCTTACGATCGGTCTTACTTCCCGCAAAAATCTGCATCACAATATCCTACAAGCTCAAATGATGTGGAACAAGGATACCATAAACCAAAATCTAAGGTCCCTTTTGTTGGATCTGGATCTAAGCCTAGAGTGGGGTGAATAGGCTTGTAAAAAATTCTCGCGCAACCCACGAGAAATCACACGCAGTTCAAATCACAGGCATGGTCAATAATATACACTCACAGACACGACAGATTTACCCTGGTTCGGTCGTCCCAACGACCTACGTCCAGCCCCAAAAGCAAATACTATATTAATAATGTAAGGCACAACCAGTGGCTAGAACACCTCTCAACACTCACCTGGCCTTCAGTACCCACACTCTCCAAGTGTCACTGGTACGACCTGTAGCAAGAGAACCTGCTCTACACTAACCTAGCTCTCAGCACATGCACTTCCCACAGTGCGAAACAAAACTAATAATAGTATAAGCTCTCATTTGATTTTTCCCAACTAGTCAAGTCCCTCTTGTCTAGCAACCACCAGACTAGACCCCAAAAGTTCACAAATAGTGGTAAAGTTTCACCTACAGAGATCGCTACACCAATACAAAAATAAATAAATAGAGTTTTAGAAATGCTCAGTAATGGTGTATCGTCTCTGTCGTTCAGAGCATGGTCAGATCAATCTGACAAGTAGTAGTCTCTGATGTCGATGACCTCTTTGTGGTTGCGACTCCCTTTGATGTTGCGGCTAGTATTGGAATTTCAAGTTGCGGCTACTTGAGAATCTCAAGAATTTTCGTCCATGGAGAGATTTTTCAAATCTTAAGAATTTGCGTGCATCTCTGGGATTTTGTGCGGCTCTCTGCAAAAACCAACCAAGGAACAGTGCGGCTCTCAGGGAACAATGCGGCTCTCAAAAATTTTCGTTGCCCTTTTTCTTTGGTGCGGCTTTGGAGAAATTTTGTGCAGCTTCCTATCAATTTCGTTGGGCTCTTGGAGATTAAAAAAGGAACGGCTGCTACACAAAAGAATTTGTGCTCCTCTCTGTTTTTCTTTATTTTTTTGGTTCCTCTCTTAAAAAACTTGGGCTTTGAGAATTTCCAAGTGGACAAAGGTTGCGGCTCTTCACAAAAGGCAGGGCTAAAAATTTTTGTGCGGCTCCCTTAAAAATGTTCCTGCTACTCTCTTGGGAGATAAGAAAACGAAGAAGTCGGCTGACCTAGGTTTATCAAAGGGGCATGCCTTTTTTGATGGAGAGAAGGGATCTTTTATCTTGCGGCTGAGAAGTGATTTTCAAAAATAATTCGGCCTGGGTCTTATAATTTTTTATTGGCTCTTGCTTTTTGAAACGTGCGGCACTTTTTAGGGTTTTGGATGGTGGGTTATATACGAGAGGGCTTGAAGTTGGTGCGGCAAGGAGAATCCTAGTGCTAAGGTGATTAGCAATGTGGATGGAGTTTGGACTTAATAAGAAATAGGATTAGGGTTTGATCCCAATAGATATGAGTCAACTCAAGCTAGGTTCTCTCCCTTTCTCCTTTGCACATTGACCAAGTCCTTCCGTGAATTAATCGCACGTTCGCCGTTCCTGAAACACTTAACCCACACGTTAAAACGTTCACACACGTTTGTTATCATCAAACACGAATTTCATAGATCGTTGCTACCAAAAATCTCCCCCTTTTGATGATAACAAACTAAGTATAAGATTTGAGCATTAAGTTTTCAAATAGTGTGTGTGAAAGTGTGACGATAGTATGTGACAAGTAATAAGATATAATGATGTGCAAACACCGATGTGCAAAGTTTAACAATAAGCATGCTCCCCCTATTTTTGTGCTTCCCCAAAATTCATTAATGCTCCCCCTTAATCAAACAATCATATTTTATCAAGTAGCACACCAAATACTAAATCTTCCCAAAATTTTTCTCCCCCTTTGTTATCATCAAAAGTTATTACGTGAAGTCAAAAACATATTACATGCAAAAACCATCACCAACAATTGCATGCATATAATCATAGAATAATCAAGTCAAAAATCCAATGAAAGTAAGCAACTAAGACTACAACACCAACGTGTACATGCGATGATTAAAATTGAAGCACATGGGGAGAATCATTTAGAAAGTCATCCATAAGCAATCCACATTTTCCATATAACATTCTATCACCAATGATTGATTTTTCCATCTCATAAAAAATGAGTTCAAGGTACCACACCCCGAAACATTGCCTATAAGGACTCTGAGATGTGGGGGTGGCATTGCTTAACGAGTAAATACACCAACGCTAAAGTTAACCCATAAAGCTTATATTGGATACTCGTGGGTAATACCGTTGCCAAGGATTATATCTATTTTTCATACAGAGCAATTATTATTATTCTTCATTTTTTGTTTATAATCATAACAACATGTTTATTTGCTCGATTTTATCCATGGCAAGGTATATCATATCCCTTAGATATTCAGTTAAGTGTTCTTCCTACATTCACTTTCCATACTTCATAAACGATATCTCCAAATGTACAACAATAATAATACATGTGGAAGTGAAATAGTAGGTGTAGAAATCATGTTATCTTTAGTCATTGAACATGCCATGAATATTTAGAAAGATGAACATGTGCATGTGGCAAAAGCAATAATACACCAATTTCTACATAGATATGAAAATCAATCATGCATACTTCAATAATGAATCAAAGAGAAAAGATACAAAGGTAATCACTAATTTTTTATTTTCAGTTTTTCAGTTTTATTTATTTATTTATGCATGAGGTACTTGAGCAAACATGAGATGCAGTCACACAAACAAAAAAAATCATGCACCCAAAACAATGCAACTACTAGCACACAAATAAGAAAAAAAATTTCAAGCACACAAGAAAACATGACATCTCGGTCTAAGTTTTATCAGATAATTTTTTAAAAATAAATATTGACTCAAGCAAACTATGAATGTATGCATTAAATTCAAAGAGAAAGATATACCTCCGCGTCGCAGTTTGGCTAAGGAGCTATATAATGAAAACATTTAATTGAAAACTCATTGCCAAATCTCCATCGTACCTACATGGTAGATGTTATGTGTGACCTTGGAATCCAACAAGGTCCACTCACGTTAGTCATCAAAGATTTAGGAATCCATATTTGTTTGAACTTAATGTTTTTGTTCCTATATTTGCAATAATATGAAGTATGACCAACGCATCCACATGTAAAGCGCTTTGCATGAAAATTTCCAACCTTTGTTATTTCAATGTGACTTTTCTATAATTTGATTTTTCAACATTTTTAGAACCATATCCTAGTCCTCGCCTATTATTGCCATAAAGTTGATTTCCAAGAATAATGTCCAAATTTTGTTTTCTAATAGAAAATTTCTTTCATGACAATTCTAGACTAGCGACTTTGGATTTCAAATGATCATTTTCGTTCACAAGCAAAGTACATTTACTTAAAAATGCTATCTTGTTTTCCTCTTCCTTCCTTTTAAAATCATCCATTTTCTTTTTAAGCTCGTTATTCAACATGCATAATTTATTATTAAGCTCTTTAATCTCAGTATCTTTTCAGTTTCGAGCTTAAATAAATCTTGTTTTAACATGCTAATGTCATTTAAAAAGGAAGGGCAAGAAAGACAAGTAGTATTTTCATGGAACCTAGATTTTTCATTTTTCAACAAAGCAATAGTAGAATTACAATCAAGAAGTTTTTCTTTTAAATCATTTGTTTCATGAAACATGTCAGAATTTTCTATTTGTAATTCACCATTAGACTTTTTGTAACCTTCTAACTCAGATTCTAGGTTCACAATTACATCTTGCATATCATCAGAAATACATCGTTGTCTATCAAGTTCAGCTTGCATTTCTTTGCATAAATTTATAAGATCAACTCTTTTATTAGTGCGAGATGTTACATCATCCAATTCTCCCACCAAGCAGAGGGAGGCGTGAGTAGTCTCCTCGATCTCATTTTCGCTATCGTCATCCCATGTTAGCACTTTGGCTTTTCCTTTCGTTTCAGCGACGATATCATCTCCTTGTGGGCATTGGCTCCTAAAATGTCCTTGCTTCCTGCATTTAAAACACACAGTTTTAACATTAGTAATGTCACATTCATTATTAGACATAGAAGCATCATGCTTATTTAAGTGAGTGTTTCTTCCCTTCTGTTTCTTCCCTTTTTGTGCTCTCTTTTTATTGCTAGAGATGTGATTAATGGAGGATTGCTTGCTTTCATAATGTGTCTCCAAAGTCCTCCATATATCCTGCGCAAAAGAGCAATGTGAGATAAGATCAAATATTTTTCTATCTATTCCACATAATAAAATATTCATTGCCCTGGCATTTATAGCACCCGCATTTATAGCATCCACATTACTTTCAGGCTTAGGGATTAAAGTATGTCCATTTTCAAGAATGTACCAGGTGTCAACATCAACGGATAGTAAAAAAGTTTTCATCCTAGCCTTCCAGTATATATAATCATGGCCACTAAATAATGGGGGTAAGTTTATAGGCATGCCATGAGCGTAATCTAAGCCTGGGGCATTCATGATTTCTAGACTAGATCCTCTAACCTGCTTTGATACCACTTGTTGGATATGGATCTAAGCCTAGAGGGGGGGGGGGGTTGAATAGGCTTATAAAAAATTCTCGCGCAACCCACGAGAAATCACATGCAGTTCAAATCACAGCCAAGGTGAACTTTATACAATCACAAAGACACAGCAGATTTACCCTGGTTCGGTCGTCCCAACGACCTACGTCCAGCCCCGAAAGCAAATACTATATTAATAATGTAAGGCACAGCCTGTGGCCAGAACACCTCTCCATACTGACCTGGCCTTCAATACCCACACTCTCCAAGTGTCACCCGTACGAACTGTAGCAAGAAAAATTGCTCTACACTAACCTAGCTCTCAGCACCTGCACTTTCCACAGTGCGAAACAAAACTAATAATAGTATAAGCTCTCACTTGACTAGTCCCAACTAGTCAAGTCCCTATTGTCTAGTAACCACCAGACAAGACCCCAAAAGTTCACAAATAGTGGTAACGTTTTCCCTACAGAGATCGCTACACCAATACAACGATAAATAAATAGGGTTTTAGAAATGCTCAATAATGGTGTGTCATCTCTGTCGTTCAGTACGTGGTCAGATCAATCTGACAAGTAGTAGTCTCTGATGTCGATGACCTCTTTGTGGTTGCGACTCCCTTTGATGTTGCGGCTAGTATGGGAATTGCAAGTTGCGGCTACTTGAGAATCTCAGGAATTTTCGTCCATGGAGAGATTTTTCAAATCTTAAGAATTTGCGTGCATCTCTGGGCTTTTGTACAGCTCTCTGCAAAAACCAACCAAGGAACAGTGCAACTCTCAGGGAACAATGCGGCTCTCAAAAATTTTCGTTGCCCTTTTTCTTTGGTGCGGCTTTGGAGAAATTTTGTGCAGCTTCCTATCAATTTCGTTGGGCTCTTGGAGATTAAAAAAGGAACAGCTGCTACACAAAAGAATTTGTGCTCCTCTCTGTTTTTCTTTACTTTTTTGGTTCCTCTCTTAAAAAACCTGGGCTTTGATAATTTCCAAGTGGACAAAGGTTGCGGCTCCTCACAAAAGGCAGGGCTAAAATTTTTTGTGTGGCTCCCTTAAAAATGTTCATGCTACTCTCTTGGGAGATAAGAAAACGAAGAAGTCGGTTGACCTAGGTTTATCAAAGGGGCATGCCTTTTTTGATGGAGAGAAGGGCTCTTTTATCTTGCGGCTGAGAAGTGATTTTCAAAAAGAATTCGGCCTAGATCTTATAATTTTTTATTGGCTCTTGCTTTTTGAAACCTGCGGCACTCTTTTGGGTTTTGGATGATGGGTTATATACGAGAGGGCTTGGAGTTGGTGCGGCAAGGAGAATCCTAGTGCTAAGGTGATTAGCAATGGGGATGGAGTTTGGACTTGATAAGAAATAGGATTAGGGTTTGATCCCAATAGATATGAGTCAACTCAAGCTAGGTTCTCTTCCTTTCTCCTTTGCACATTGACCAAGTCCTTCCGTGAATTAGTCGCATGTTTTCCATTCTTGAAACACTTAACACACACGTTAAAACGTTCACGCACGTTTGTTATCATCAAACACGAAGTTCATAGATCGTTGCTACCAACACCTTTAACATATCGAATTATTCGTTTAACATAAGAAAGATGGGAATCTTTTGGACAAGATTGAAACCTAGCACATAAACATACACTAACCATTATATCAGGCCTATTAGTTGTCAAGTATAATAGGCTACCTCGGTACAAGCGTTCATCCACTTTCTTTCCCTTTTCGTCTTTATCCATCGTTGCCATCGTTGACATAGGAGTAGCGCATTCCTTAGCATTTTCAAGTCCAAACTTCTTCACTAACTCCTTTGCATATTTTGCTTGATTGATGAAAATTCCGTGCTTACATTGTTTGATTTGCAAACCTAGCATGAATGTGAGTTCACCCATCAAGCTCATCTCAAATTCCATAGACATATATGTATCAAATTCCTCGCACAGTAAATTGTTAGTTGCACCAAAAACGATATCATCAACATATATTTGTACTACAAGTAGATCTTTACTTTGATGTTTAACAAATAGAGTTTTATCTGCCTTTCCCATGGAAAAATTATTTTCAAGCAGAAATTTGCTAAGTCGCTCATACCAAGCTCTAGGAGCTTGTTTGAACCCATATAAAGCACGTTTAAGCTTGAAAACATAATCCGGGTGGATATTGTCTTCAAACCCAAGAGGTTGTTTGACATAGACTTCCTCAGATAAAACTCCATTCAAGAAGGCACTCTTGGCATCCATTTGAAAGAGTTTGAATTTCATGAAACTAGCGAATACTAAAAGCCTCCTAATTGCTTCCAATCTTGCGACAGGAGCAAAGGTTTCATCAAAATCAATCCCTTCCTCTTGGTTATAACCTTGTGCTACTAATCTAGCTTTATTACGCACAACATTTCCCATTTCATCAAGTTTATTTCTAAATACACATTTAGTGCCTATAATTGTTTGATTTTTTGGGTTAGGAACAAGTTCCAAAACTTGATTCCTATCAAATTGTGACAATTCCTCCAGCGTTGCCATAATCCAATAAGAATCTTCTAAAGCACTATCAACATTTTTCGGCTCTAAAATGGATATAAATGCAAAGTTAACCATCAAATTAAATGTACTTCAAGTACATATACATTCCGTCGGGTCTCCAAGGATTTGATTCTTTGGATGATCCTTCTTAAAGCGCCAATTCTTAGGAAGATCTTGTGATGATGTAGTAGCTTCTGCTTCTTTTGGTACACCATCATTGTTGTACTCTTGCCCATTGGAATTGCTATTGTTTATCTCCAGTCCATCCAAGCCACCTGCAATATCTATAGATTCTGCAGCACTAGAAGATTCATTAATAGCACTTTTCTCGTCAAATTTCACATGCACAGTTTCTTCAATGGTAAGAGTTCTTTTGTCAAATACTTGATATGATTTGCTATGTGGTGAGTAGCCAACAAAAATACCCTCATCAGATTTTGCATTAAATTTATCCAGATTTTCGCCTACTTCTAGAATATAGCACTTGCATCCAAATGGTTTTAAATGTGATAAGTTGGGAGTCAACTCTCTATAAAGCTCATAAGGTGTTTTCTTCAAAATAGGTCTAATGGACACACGATTTAAAATATAGCAAGAAGTATGTATAGCTTCAGGCCAAAAATATAAAGGCAATTTGTAATCATGAATGATGGTCCTATCCATTTCTTGCAAAGTACGGTTTTTCCTCTCAACCACCCCATTTTGTTGTGGTGTCCTCGGGTCGGAAAAATTATGTGAATAACCTTTTGAAATGCAAAAATCATCAAAGCTAGTATTAACAAATTCTCCTCCATGATCACTTCTAACTTTGACAATTGAAAAACCTCTTTCATTTTCAACCTTTTTACAAAACATTTTAAAAACATCAAAAGTTTCATGTTTGTGTGTCAAAAAATAAACCCAAGTGAAACGTGAAAAGTCATCGACCTAAACTAGCAACCTTTGTGGGTCCAAATAAATCCAAATGTATTAGTTGTAATGGCTTAGAAGTAGTTACAATGTTTTTATATAACGACCCGGTCCCCGGGATACCCAATAAGTACGACTCCGTATCAGGTATTCCCGAAGAGGGGAGTGTTATGTAGAAAGAGAGAAGGGAAGAAAGTAAAAGAACACTGCAGGTCACTATGCACGTGCTGGGAAGTACGAGTAAGGCTCCATCACAGATAAAACACTGAGAATAACAAATGTACAACATTTCATTTATTTAATACATTGATACATCTTTACAAACACCGTCTGTACAAGGGGGTACAACAAAAAAAGAAACTCCAACCCAAAAGTACAAAAGGTCTACCCGGAAAAGAAACCCCAAAAGTACAAGTCTCTCATCAAAACCCTCGTCACCCAATTTACAACTGACCACCAACTCCAAGCTACAGCTGCAAACTCCAACCGCCAACTCACATAACCTGAAAGTCAACGGGGACACGTCAACGCGTGACCCAGTAGAAACTCCTAACACTCTAGTAGAATCCAGTTTTAGAACTAGTCTTTCTAATTAACCAACTAACTACAAGTTTCACATCATTACAGATTATGCAGAATAGGGTGGTCTAACAAATAAGGTTCACGGTGCATAAAAGTAATCACATTCTAACCTGCGACATCTTAGTTATGAGAACTTATAAAACATGCATATGAAACCATATCATGAAAAGCAGATATTAAAAGGAAGCATAGGAACATGTTATCATGGGATAGCAGCATTAATAGTAAACAAAAGTAAAGAGACATGAGATAATAACATTTATAATTTAAAGACAATTATCATAAGTTGTTAGTTCACATGCTTGGAACCCGGGTAAACTGTAGATTGCTAGGGAGGCGGACTTCACCCAGGGTGGGTGAAAAGTGGTACCACTCCAGTGACACGAGCACTGGAGGGGCTTCTCGTAACTCCGTACCCGACTGGACAAGGTACCGGAGCGTGATTCATCTCAGTTTTTCTGTCGGAAAAACGGAGAAAACCATCATTTACCGTCCTGGTGCGTCACGAGCGCACCAGTGGCCTCTCTAACTCTAGTCAAACTCTCCCTTTCGGGAGTGACGTAGCGAGTGACAAATCATACTACGGTCCGCTCCTTAACACCTACAGTTTACCCGTTTTCCCCCAAACCCATGTCACCCTCCTTTAGGAGGACTGATACATTCCTCATTCTCACTCTCAGTTTTTAAGATGTTACTTCATTTGTCAACGAATCATCTAGCGGTCTTGAATACTGCTTTTAACCAACTTTTAATAATCATGATCATCATCATCATCATCATCATCATCATCTCAATTAAATAATTGCATGGAATATCATCACAAACTCATCGTTATAAACATACTAATGTGAGCACAAAAGCATAAACAAATTGAACTTAAACATTATTAACATAGCGAATATTTCATGAACCATCTGCATAATTACATGTATCAAGTGCATGTCATTGAGAGCATGATTAGCACAAACAAGCTTAACTTGAAACAAAACTACACCTTGATAAGTACTAAGCAAAATTAGCATATGAATCTGTCAAAATTGTTACAGCAGAAAGAACATCACTTTTAGCATATCTACAGTCAGAATTGGTCTCTACTCCCTTCACGAAAGTTGTAGATATGTGTGTTTTCCTTCTACTGACCAATTTTCATAAACTCAGTTGACATATGTGATTTATGGTGGATTTTCTCCTAACAGGTATAATTTCATCATTCTGAACCAGAAACTGAGTTCTGTGCATGTCCATTTTTCTACAAGATACAGACAGAATTATAATCTAAAAAAATTATGGGTTAATGATCTTGAAGTCAGCTTTCCAACGGCATCAAGATCATAATATTTTATAAAGTTTGCACGGAGTTCTACTCGTTTTACTGAAAGGTGTCAAAACTGTCTAAAAACAGACTAGTTTTAGAAACTGAATTTTTACTCTGTTTTTCAGTTCGAATTTACAAAACTTGTAAAAATGAAAGTTGTTAAGGACTTCAATATGTAGAACATATATTTGTTTCATGAATTTCTACGTAGCCAATTAAGTGTAGCAATCTACCAAAGTATCAGCCAATTCTGTGTAAATTTCAGCATGAAGTTCAAAACATAATTTCTACACAAAATCTAAAGAACTTGCTAATTAATTAAACCCTTAGTTCTAATACTAAACTCTACTAAGGTGATAAGAATTTCTACCTTGCAAGTCCTCCAAATAATTTCTTTGGCCCTTCTTAGTCCTTGATGGAGAGCCTCCTAGCCTCCTTTTTCAAGCTCCAAATTGGTCTCTAAAATTTGGATTTTTGAGGTGATTTTTGGATGAATTTGAAGCTAGAATGGTGGGGAGAATTTTTGGGCTCTTAGTAGTTGAATGGGAGTATCTTGGGATGAAGTTTTTGGTGGAGGAATGAAGAAACAAGGGAGAAAAGAGGGGAGGAATTTTTGTAGGAATGTCAATATTACGGGGCAGGGCGGGTATTTAACTACCCAATCTTGCCACGACTCATCTACAGGCTGGGGCGGGTCGCGGGCCGGGGCGGGGCGGGTTCTTTCTTACCAAAACCGGGTCTGGCCGAGTCGGGCCGGTCGGGTCAAGTCATTAGTGCCATCCATATGAATCCCAAATAAAAATTTTATTTATGAATTGAGAGAATTTTGATTTATTTGGCAATTTAGAATTGGGAATTGGCCCAATTAGGAGAACCGTGGAATAGAGTATGAGTTATGGGTTATTCGATGACTGCACAGTCCGCATCAAAATAGTAAACCTCTATATTTTATCTGGTCGGGTCGGGTCGGGCCGGGGCGCATACAAAGCCCAAGCTTGCCCCGACCCGGCTGCGGGCCAGGTCGGGCCGGGTCAAAATCGGGTCGGGCCAGGTCGGGCCGGGCGGGTCGGGCCATTACTGCCATCCCTAAATTTTTGGGCTGGTTTGAGGGAGAAAGGGAGTGAATGAGAGAGAGTGAAATTTTCTTGTTTTTGTGTTTTTCTTGACTAAATTTTTGTACCCCTAAATTCCTCTCCACCCTTCATCAAGTCAAGATGAGTGCCATGTGTTTTCTCTTTAATTCTTAGGATGACACCTCACTTAGTGAGTTGTCATGGTTACATAATTTTAGATTTTGTATTTTTAAGAAAATAGAAATACATGAAGAAATACCATATACACTCTAAATACAAGTATTCATCCAAATACTCTTATTTACTAAATTCAAATGATGAGTTTAAAATCTTTTAAAAAATAATTCCTACACCAAAATAATTACAGAAAAATACGTGCATACTCCCAAAAATTATACGCACGTATCTACGCCCAAAAATACCTACATATATACGTATTTAGGGATACATGGTATTACATTCTACCCACCTTAAAAACAAAGTCCGCCCTCGGACTTTTCATGCTAAGGGTCTGACCTGAGATTAAATAGTAGAAGGGTCTCCTTACACACGACATACGAACAACGCTATATGTTTATACAATACACCCATGTATACATGCACGATACGACATATTATACACATATATGTACACATTCCTATCCAAGGATATATGCATGCTCCTAGACAAATCATCATAACACGTACATTGTACTATACATAAGAATTCACCCAAGTATATGCTCAAGAATATATGTTACTACATGGTCACACATATAGGTATACCTAGATACATACATCAACACATGTAATCTCACACACTCCTTATAATTACATATTACATGCTCACATGGTATATAAACACACATCAATCATAAGTCATAATGCTAGTAAAGACCTATATACATATACACACCTATATACATACCTAGATACATCCAAGTAAAGTACAAGTATACATTCATTTATAGATACACATACTAATATAAACATCACATCCAATATGCATACAACCTTACTAACATACATATGTAAATATGTATATCCAAATATTAATACACTTATGGCAGATAGTCATACACCAAAACTTTACACACCGATATGATGCACCACATATCCAGTGGGTAACCATACATAAACATATCACTTAAGCACGCAGGTATAAACACCTTCAACTATATAGACAATTATATATAATAGCTTGCACACAAGTATGCACACAATATATATCACTATAATAAATAGTCCTGACAGTATGTATGTATAGTATATCAATCTTCTAGTACACTCTCACTTTATATATGCAAGTATACATTCATATGTATTCATATCAAATATTCACTCATGTAAGTTTATATTTATCCACCTATACACGATACAAATATACTTACATACAAGCCGTCAGCGTAACATATATTCAATGCAGTATATATACACACAACACTATGTAGAAATAATAGCACAAGCATTATATCAATACAGTATATGTATATATATATACACACTTGTACCCACAAGACATATCCATATATAAATCTCATTCACATGTTACACTCACATATCATCACATAATATATAAGTACACACCAATATTGTATAACTTGGCATACCTACTTATGTATGTCTACACACACCATTTAGTAAGCCAATATATTTCACACACTACTTATACGCCTCCAATAGTAGCTATACTTATATATACATATCTCACTATATTAATTTACACAACCATATTTCTAGTATGCATACACATACACATCATCACATAGAGTCTCATATAACAATACCATCACACACAGATATTTATATAATGTCCATCCAACACTGGTGTAAGCGTATCCGCTTACAGTCAGACATGCGACCATATACATCTTTCATATATGTATCAAACACACAACTCTAGTACACCTAGGGCATGCCCACTCATACTTGAGTGAAACACGAAGATCCACACATGGTTTTACACAATCAGCATGTACATATACACCACATATTACCAATACATACGGTATACCAAATCTATACATCATCTAGAGCTCAATCAACTATATAGGTTCATGATACACACTTCTTATAGGTTACCATATGTTAATATATATACGCCTGCACCTCTATACTCAGACATACAATCATGTATGTCTCCTACTACACATCCAACATTCACAGATGTATCATTGCACAAAATCTACCATATCAATATCAATATACATAGATAACCATACAAAATTATATTCATCTATATACAGGCGTAAGCGTACCAGCTTACAGCCATACATGTATCATATACTCATCATATACATCAACTCATAACACTAATACTCTTAAGACATATCCATGCATACTTGGGTGGAACTCAAGGATCCACACATGCATTTGCACGCTCTACATGTGCATACATCATATACAACATATAGACACTATACAGTACATCTATATAATGATATAGGTATCCACACACGTATAAGCATAACGCTCACAACCATATATATAACTATATACATATCATGTATATCACCATGTATGCATATATAACATAATAGACAACCATAATATACTTACATTCCGAGGGTATGCCAGCTCATACATGAGTGGGACACATGGATCCCTGGATCCACACATACATGGGTGTATACACCACACTATATATATATACACACACTTACTACATACATCTCAACCAATACAATCACTCTATTGTACCTACCTCTAATGGTGCAACCACATACGAACACATATACTTATAATATCACATACCAACATATAGTCACACCAGTAGCTAAGGTAGTAGCATATACATATAATTATTCCATGTATACCATCATAAACTCTTATACCTCCAAATGTACATCAACCTAGACGTACAATCAACATCAATATACCAACACATATATCATAAATTTGTTTATACACCAATATTTATACTCATAGATATTTCATATGTATACGTATATATACATCACTTAGATATCCATATACAAACATATCTCCTTACATCCCTTAAATATAATTCAGTATCTATACTTACAACTCTATACAAAAAATCATATAGTCATCCACATACGCTTAATACAGATAAAACGTATATTAGCACATCTTTATATACGACACACAATACTTTATTACACAGAAAGTATGCATTACACTTAGATCATATATTATCTACTCCTCAATTCATATAAACAACATTTCTATACATACACCTCATAGTTCGTCCATATACGAACACTTACAAGTATCTATAATGTAGTGTACACCCAAGTATCTATAATACAAGTATATATAATGTAGTGTACATCCAAGTATAGTTTGACGTGCGTTTATATTTCATATATTTGCGCACGTTTTCTTCCGTGTTTTTCCGTATTTTACCGCCGTCTTATATTCGTTTTCTCGTGTTTTCTTGTTTTCTTTCACTTTTCCGTGTTTTCCGTATTTTGCAGGAGTTTACTGGCATATGGGGCATAAAACGATGATATCGCAAGTCCCCGGAGCAATGGGAGGAGTCACGCATGATCCAGGGGGTCAAACGACGAAGATTGCATCTTTCAGCCCCTCACCCGATCGGTTGGTCATTGTCAACCGATCGGGTGATGCACGCGTGCACCACCCGGACGCAGCTTGGAGCTCACGAGAAGTCAATCGGTCGGTTCGCAGGCCGGTTCAAAAGGCCCAAGTCTCTGGATTTCTACTATAATTGCCAACCGATCGGGTGACCTTCACCCGATCGGTTTATCTGTAGCTGAATTCCAAAGGCCAAAACACGGTCAGCTCAACCGGCCTCCTCACCCGACGGCACCAAGATCCAACCGGTCACATTCATATGTCAACCGACCAGGTGAAGATGACCGAGTGAAGTTCCGCATCGTGCTGTAATTCTGTGAAGCGGTTCACCCGATCGGTTGACAAGTCAACCGATCGGGTGATGTCGCTTTCTATATATAGAACCCTAGGTTTCCCAGATTCGGGAGTTAGTTATTTTTTGCTGTTTTCTTCATTTTGTGACGGCTGTAATTTCTTAGTTTTTGTAAGTTTTCATATCTTTGTCAAATTTTAGTATTATCTTAATTGCTTTACTACCATTGCATTTCTATTGTCTGATCATGATTTTTACGGTAGATTTCTGTTTAGATCGCTTTTTACTAAATATGTGTAAGTAGTTCCCAAATCTGGGATTTTGGCGGAAACCCCTTCGTGGGCTCTTCCCGATGCGTCCATAGGGCTAGGAAATCGATAAGGATTAGGAATCTAACGGTTACGCGGGGTGTTTTATTGTCATCGGCGGGAAAAAGACCGCCTTTGACCGTTGGGCCAAGGGGGAATAAACTTGGCGGTTGACTTCCTAGCCATAGCTCACGCCCTTAGCGTAGACGTCGAATCCTAGCGCGAGAGAGCGACATGATGAGACGTTGGGAGTTATTGTTGCGAGCTTAGTGCTCCCGGAGTCGATCAGTGTTAATGGACACGGGAGTGCCCACTGATCGAACCCGGGAAGTCCGACGTATCATCCTGGGCACTGATCGGAATATCGGGCCCATGGGATGCCGGCACCACTTTCAGAGGCAACGTCTCACCTTTAGACCCTAATTCCGATCGCTATCCTACCCGTAGGCCGTATCAGCGAGAGTCGCTCGATAGGGTGGAAACCAAAGTCCCGGGGTTTTCCTTCATATTGTCTATACCTTGCATTCCTTTACCGTGACAACCCATCATTCGATCTGGGCTAGCTCGCCCATGGGGTGATTTTGATCCTCTTTGACACAAGCACATCCACGCCTCCCTGAGTTCGACCCCCAAGCCACACTACAACACCGTGCGCTTGCGTTTACAAATATTTAAATCTCATACCCCCAATCGTATCATTGCACACATCTAGCGCGCAGCCGCCGGGGGTGGGTCAAGTTTATGGCGCCGTTGCCGGGGAGGCAACGTGCTTGTTATTTTAGGATTTCATGAACCCTTGTGTCTAGCTCTCATCCCTACCTCACGATAATTTTCGCATTCTTCTTTTTCCTTTTTATCTTCTTATTTTTATTTTTATTTTTTATCTTATTTGTTTCTTTCCAACTTTTTGCTTCACGGGTGTTTGTTGTTTTTCATGCGTAGGAGTTCAAGAAGTCTCGACGACTTGATCCCCGTTGATCCAGAGATAAACGCCACCCTAAGGCGTCTGGCCGACGAGAAGCGAAGAAGAGAGGATCCTGAAGCCATGGGGGAGAACACCCCACCCCACAAGCCTATGCTGGAGTACTCGATGCCATCTATCGAGTCCACCTCCGCCATCCGTCCTCCAGCTATTACGGCCCAAAGCTTCGAGCTTAAGCCATCTTTGGTGACGTGGATCCAGCAGGATCAATTTTCGGGTGCACCCATGGAGATCCCGATTGAGCATTTAGACTCCTTCTTTGAGAAATGTGACACCTTCCGGATAAACGGTGTCACAACTGAGGCGATCCGACTGAAGTTGTTCCCCTTCTCCTTGCGAGATAAGGCCAAGCTGTGGCTTAGGGGGAAGGACCCGAATACATTCAATACCTGGGAGAAGCTCTCAAATACTTTCCTGACGAAGTTCTTTCCTCCAGGGAAGACCATGAAGCTGAGGAGCGAGATCTCCTCCTTCTCCCAGGCCAGCCACGAGTCCTTGCATGAAGCTTGGACGAGATACAAGGAGATGCAAAGAAGATGTCCCCACCATGAGCTCCCCAAGTGACAGATCATAAATCTGTTTTATAATGGGTTGAGAGACGATTTAAAATCTTCCATGGACGCCGCGGCTGGAGGGTCCTTCATGTCAAGAAGCGAAGAAGATGCCGGACAGATTCTAGAAAATATGGCATCTAACAACGAGCGATGGTGTGACGAGAGAGCCACACCAAGATCTGGGGGCATCCATAGAGTCGAGGATGTCGACAAATTTTCAAGCAAGTTTGACATGCTGTCGACCCAGATCTCCGCATTGATGGTAGGCACCGGTGGCACCGGTACACAACAGATTGCTGCGGTGGAATCCGAAGTTTTTGGAGAGTTCGACGGTGGTGACATCTCACCACCGTTGGATCAGGCGAGCGCATTATTTTACAATCATACAGGGAATGCGCCTTTTCCCCCACGAACCAACTCCAACCCGGCCTACTCTCCCAACAACTGGAATCATCCCAACCTTAGCTACCGAGCGCCTTATCAACAGCCGGCTCAGCAACAACAGCAGATATATCAGCCGGCTAGGCCCCAGCAGCAGTTTCAGCAGCAGCAATTTCAGCAGCAGCAATTTCAGCAGCAACACCTCCACAACAGTATCAACAGTATGCTCATAGGAATCAGCAGCCCACCCAGCAGCAATACGGCCAGCATAGTGCCATTTCTCTGGTTGAGTCCCTCCTGACTCAATACATCGCCAATCAGGAGAAGATAAATCTGAAGCTGGAGATGGGACAAAGAGTCCATACTGATCAGGTGACCCAGCTGGGGTTGCAAGTGGCGAACCTTCAGAGACCGCAGAATTTATTACCGCCACAGCCTGAGGTGAACCCTAGGGGGGTAAATCGGACCTTGGCGCTCACACATGAGCATGCGAACGTGTCCGCCATCGTCTTGAGGAGCGGAACGCAAATACCTACGAGAGAGCCCCCCAAAGGACCGGAAGCACCGTTGGTCGTGGAACGTCCAACTGAGAAATTAAATGACGACGGTGCTTCGTCACCAAAGCCAACTACTCCGGAGGGAGTTCATAGAGAGGAGAAGAAAAAGGATGAGGAAGGGAGCCTAAGAGTGTTCAAGCCCATTGTGCCTTTCCCACAACGGCTTGCCAAAGCCAAAATCGATGAGAAGTATGGAAAATTCTTTGTCATAGTGAAAGATCTGAGCTTACAAATCCCCTTCCTCAAGGCCATCGAGACAATTCCCTCATATGCGAAATTTCTGAAAGACTTGGTGACACAGGGATCTAGAAAAGAGAAGGTCGTGTTAACGGCGGAGTGCAGCGCCCTCATTCAGCGCGCAAATCCGCTAAAGCTCAAGGACACATGAAGTTTCTCAATCCCTTGCTCTATTGGGGAAGTGCAAATCCAGAGGGCGCTCGTCGATCTAGGAGCGAGCGTCAGCTTAATGCCCCTATCACTGTACAAGATAATACGGATGGGAGACTTAGAGCCCACCGGCATGACATTACAACTTGCTGACCGTTCGGTCAAGTACCCGGTGGGAGTAGTGGACGACCTCCCCGTCGATGTGAGAGGAGTACAAGTGCCGGTTGATTTTGTGGTGATGGACATGCCGAAAGACAAGCATATCCCTATTATTCTTGGACGGCCCTTTATGGCAACCGCCGGAGTTTTGATAGACGTGAAGAATGGGAAGCTTTCCCTCAATGTGGGCCAAGAAAGAGTCGAATTTGACTTAGGCTTGTCGATGAAGCACCCAAATCCCCCGGACGATCCTAGTATTGGTATGTTGGAGAACGAATAAGATATAGCTGTTGAAACAAGTGCCTGGGAATTACTCTCGAGGAATCCCCCCGATAGCTTGGGGGACATTGG
The DNA here is from genome assembly GCA_030789695.1 of Scilla litardierei. Classification (NCBI taxonomy): domain Eukaryota; kingdom Viridiplantae; phylum Streptophyta; class Magnoliopsida; order Asparagales; family Asparagaceae; genus Scilla; species Scilla litardierei. Next base: position 84,669,151 of record CM061139.1, read on the forward strand.
AGAGCAAGTTGGCTCCCTAAAGAATGAAGTTGCTAATGAGGCGGTCACGCGACATGTGATCCCTCCCAGATTCCCTAAGTCTCCTCCTATGAGGAGAAAAGGGAAAGAACCCATGGACCTCACCGGTGATGAGGTCCGGATCCTGAAAAAGATGGCGGTAGACGCCAATTTGAGGGAGAAGCCCCCGGATCTTGTCGACAAAGGGAGGGTAGTTGAGCAAATCTTCTTACAGCCACCGACTACACCAATAGCCACAAACTCTGGAGTTGAAGAGATGCCGGATTTTGAGCATCACCCGTATCGCCCACCATGAACATCATCAACGGGCGTCGAGCTAAACGACGTTAAACAAAAGCGCTTCATGGAAGGCAACCCATGCTCTAAACTTTTACTTCCGCTTTTTAGGACTTTTTCTTAACTTTATTTAATCTATTTTTATAAATAAATCCAGCCGCAAGAACTTCTGTCGTGGAACTTAGGCGATTTTTGGGTTTTTGCAGAAAACAAGGCCCCAACCGATCGGGTGATAACTCACCCGATCGGTTGGGATGTATCAGCTAACAGCCGTATCTGTAACTCAACGAACCGACCGGGTGAGGAAAGATGAGACCGGGTGAGCAGACCGGGTGACCTGGGGAAACTCTCGGGAAAATTTCAGGGATTTGTCAACCGATTGGGTGACAAGAAGCGAGACCGGTTGAAGGACCGGGTGAGAAACCCTAAACTTTTGGGAAAACCTGTGGAGCGACCAACCGATCGGGTGAGTTATCACCCGACCGGTTCGCCTGTAGTGCTTTTTCAGCCAAAGTTTTCGACCACGAAGTCAACCGATCGGGTGACAACTCACCCGACCGGGTCGACTTAAATCCCTATAAATGACCGCCCCCGCCCGTTCGATCCGCCCTCGCCCATTTTCGAATCCCAGACCGACGCTTCGACTCCCCCTCTTGCGCCTGACCTCGTTCTTCCCCTAAATCAACCCCAATCGACCCCCCCTCTCCCTATCCATCTCTCCATCGATTTCTCTCCATCCTCCTCGATTTCGCCCGCAAACATAATCCTAACTTTCACCCATTTTCCTCCAATTTCGAACTTGCTGAAGGGATTGCCGCGGCTTCACACGTGCCCCTGTCGAGTAGCATTGGGACGTCTACGAGCAACGATCTTCATCTCATTTGGGTAAACTCGCTCCTTAGCTCAATTTTTATTCTGTCCTAAATATTTCATCTTGCTCGTTGGCTGTGTTTGTGTTTATTCATCGTATTTTGCACACACACACACACACACACACACACGACTCCTGCACAATGCCTCCTCGTCGTGCTAAGCCCACTGACGCCAGCTCTTCCAACCCTAGGCCCACCCGTCGCGCTCGTCGCACACAACCCCCCGCTCAATCCACCACCACCAATTCATTTACCACCCCACGCACCACTTCCCCGCTTACATTGGCGATGCTGAATTCGGGGCGTCATTCCAAGACGACGACTAATCCGACCGATTCGCAGCCATGATCCTCCTAGCTGGACATGGTGGTCGGATAACTCATGTGTCCGTCGACCGAGACCTGCCCTTTCTTCAAAGCTTCATTCACGACATTCGCACTGACCCACCCGGTGTCTCCAAGCTTCACATCCCACCCCCCACCACTTCTGGTCCCCTGCACAGGCCACCATCACCACCCCCAGAGGGTGGTGCCTCTGCTTGATATTTTCCCATCCTGCTTTTGTCCCCCCTATTTCTAGTGCCCATCTGTCTTTGCGGGGCCCTGCTTTACCGCTGCTAGGGGGTGGACTCATTCACGTGTCGAACCGCTTCCTTTTTATTTCTATTTCCTTTCACTTTGTTTTTTTGACATCCCCCTTGCATATCCCTGCACTTTCACGATCATATTTCATTGCTAGCATTGTCATGTCTAGCTTGGGGGAAGTCTATTTTGCTGTGTTGTCATGTTTTGTTTTCTTTGTGTGTGTGTGCTTGTTTTATTTTTTGTGTGTCGTGTTTCTTCTTTCTTTCTTTCTTTTTCTATTTTTATGTCGTGTGGTTTGATTTTGATTTTTCTTTATTTTCATTTTCGTATCTGTGTTTTTCTTGTTTTTCGTGTCTTTTTGTGTCTGTGCGTATTCCCCCCCATTTTCATTGCCCTCCCGTGCTCACTCTTATTGCATTGAGGGCAATGCAAGCTTCAGCTTGGGGGAGTCGCACTTTGTGCGTCATTTGAGTCTTTTTTTTTCATTTTTGTGCCGTTTTCATCGTGTTTTATTTTTTCTTTTCTTCTTTTTATCTCTTTCTCCTAGAGATGAACCCGATGATGAATTGCCACAAAATCACACACACCTAGCATAGCATCGATAATCACTCACTAACCCTAGGATATCGAGTCCTCTTGCATTTCACGCATCGTGGGTCCACTTAGCTTTTTGTGAGTCGTGCGTCGTGCCTAGCTGTTTGGTGTGCTTCTGCTTTGTGATTTTGCTTTATATACCTGTCCAGAAATGACCCCTAGATTATCACGCTTCGATATGAATAATGCGGTATTTGCTTCTCTTGTCTGTTTCTGTATGCATGATTATATATTATCGTAAGCTTCATTTCGCACGTGTCGGGATTCCACAATTAAGGACTAGGATAACCCATTTAGCCCATGCTCTAACTAGCGAGAATAGTTTCCTTTTCCTAAGTGTTTAGATCCCGATTTCTTTTTTGTTTTACTTGGTGCAAATCCCCTCGTCGTGTACCGTTCTCCCACTTGGGAGAGTACACATGTGTATAGCCAATATCCCAAAAAATCAAAAAAAAGGAGAAAAGAAAAGAAAAACCCAAAAAGAAAAGAAAGAAAAATTTTGTATAGCCAAAAATTCAAAAAAAAAAAAACAAAGACCCAAAACCCAAAAAAATTCCCGTGTGAATATTTTCCTACTTGCCGAGAATAAAGGGAAGGTGAGAATTTGCACCGAGTGTTCTTCTCCACATCATCTCAACCCCCATCGGTTTCGAAAACACTTGGCTTTGGAACTTTTTAGCTATTATCTAGGCTTTAGTGTGGTGATTTCCTTAACCCTAGTTGTGGAGTCCCCGACGCATGATATGTTTCGATTCTCTCTCTATTCTCATGCATGCTTGAACTACATATATTCATTGCTTTATTCAATCCGAATCGATATTTGGGTCATTTCCTGGATTTGTGTATATCGAGCTTTATTGCACATCGTAGATAGTGACACGGACTGCTAGCGCATGACCACACTCACTCGCGCTTCACCGCGTGGGCTCACGGCACTTGTCTGGACTCGTATTCCTTTGTTTGGTGATGTGATTTGGCGTTTGCTTGCTTGGTGTGTCGTTTTTGATTTTGTTGGCCCTGACGGGTGATCTAGGATATAGAGTTTTCTTTTTCTCTCTTTCTCTTTATTTTTAATTTTCCTCTCCGAGCTCCTACTCTCACTCGTCTTCCTCGAGGACGAGGAAGAGTTCAGCTTGGGGGATTTTGACGTGCGTTTATATTTCATATATTTGCGCACGTTTTCTTCCGTGTTTTTCCGTATTTTACCGCCGTCTTATATTCGTTTTCTCGTGTTTTCTTGTTTTCTTTCACTTTTCCGTGTTTTCCGTATTTTGCAGGAGTTTACTGGCATATGGGGCATAAAACGATGATATCGCAAGTCCCCAGAGCAACGGGAGGAGTCACGCGTGATCCAGGGGGTCAAACGACGAAGATTGCATCTTTCAGCCGCTCACCCGATCGGTTGGTCATTGTCAACCGATCGGGTGATGCACGCGTGCACCACCCGGACGCAGCTTGGAGCTCACGAGAAGTCAACTAGTCGGTTCGCAGGCCGGTTCAAAAGGCCCAAGTCTCTGGATTTCTACTGTAATTGCGAACCGATCGGGTGACCTTCACCCGATCGGTTCATCTATAGCTGAATTCCAAAGGCCAAAACATGGTCAGCTCAACCGGCCTCCTCACCCGACGGCACCAAGATCCAACCGGTCACATTCATATGTCAACCGACCGGGTGAAGATGACCGTGTGAAGTTCTACATCGCGCTGTAATTCTGTGAAGCGGTTCACCCGATCGGTTGACTTGTCAACCGATCGGGTGATGTCGTTTTCTATATATAGAACCCTAGGTTTCCCAGATTCGGGAGTTAGTTATTTTTTATTGTTTTCTTCATTTTGTGACGGCTGTAATTTCCTAGTTTTTGTAAGTTTTCAGATCTTTGTCAAACTTTAGTATTATCTTAATTGCTGTACTACCATTGCATTTCTATTGTCTGATCATGATTTTTACGGTCGATTTCTGTTTAGATCGCTTTTTACTAAATATGTGTGAGTAGTTCCCAAATCTGGGATTTTGGCAGAAACCCCTTCGTGGGCTCTTCCCGATGCGTCCATAGGGCTAGGAAATCGATATGGACTAGGAATCTAACGGTTACGCTGGGTGTTTTATTTTCATCGGCGGGAAAAAGACCGCCTTTGACCATTGGGCCAAGGGGGAATAAACTTGGCGGTTGACTCCCTAGCCATAGCTCACGCCCTTAGCGTAGACGCTGAATCCTAGCGCGCGGGAGAGGCTGGATGAGACGTTGGGAGTTATTGTTGCGAGCTTAGTGCTCCCAGAGTCGATCAGTGTTAATGGACACAGGAGTTCCCACTGATCGAACCCGAGAAGTCTGGCGTATCATCCTGGGCACCGACCGGAATATCGAGCCCATGGGATGCCGGGTACCACTTTTAGAGGCAACGTCTCACCTTTAGACCCTAATTCCGATCGCTATCCTACCCGTAGGCCGTATCGACGAGAGTCGCTCGATAGGGTGGAAACCAAAGTCCCGGGGTTTTCCTTCATATTGTCTATACCTTGCATTCCTTTACCGTGACAACCCATCATTCGATCTGGGCTAGCTCGCCCATGGGGTGATTTTGATCCTCTTTGACACAAGCACATCCACGCCTCCCTGAGTTCGACCCCCAAGCCACACTACAACACCGTGCGCTTGCGGTTACAAATATTTAAATCTCACGCCCCTAATCGTATCATTGCACACATCTAGCGCACAGCCGCCGGGGGTGGGTCATAGTTATAGATACATGCATATAGGAATACATGCCAATATACCTGTAATACTTATATATCTTTGTGAACACATAACCACCCACACATACTAATATATTCTATCTATGAACACATACTATTGTACTTTACTAGCTCTCTTACTACTGCTTCCATATTATAGTTATATATATACCTTACCCATGGGTACATTCTAACTACACTTATAAATGCCGAGGTACAACCCAAAGGTGACAATCTGTCCACTCTGGACTAAGTCCATTTTTTGGCCTTCTAAAACTAGGGCTCTATACTACTGATGGTTCATCAAAGATTCTAAGGCCTCTACCCACCTTAAGATACGACTACTCCTATGGAGCATTACCCGTATTATCCTTATGCACGCCGCAGTTTGGAGACCTGCATGGGCCACCAACTGTAACGACCCGGTCCCCGGGATACCCAATAAGTACGACTCCGTATCAGGTATTCCCGAAGAGGCGAGTGTTACGTAGAAAGAGAGAAGGGAAGAAAGTAAAAGAACACTGCAGGTCACAACGCACGCGCTGGGAAGTACGAGTAAGGCTCCATCACAGATAAAACACTGAGAATAACAAATGTACAACATTTCATTTATTTAATACATTGATACATCTTTACAAACACCGTCTGTACAAGGGGTACAACAATAAAAGAAACTCCAACCCAAAAGTACAAAAGGTCTACCCGGAAAAGAAACCCCAAAAGTACAAGTCTCTCATCAAAACCCTCGTCACCCAATCTACAACTGACCACCAACTCCAAGCTCTAGCCGCAAACTCCAACCGCCAACTCACATAACCTGAAAGTCAATGGGGACACGTCAACGCGTGACCCAGTAGAAACTCCTAACACTCTAGTAGAATCCAGTTTTAGAACTAGTCTTCCTAATTAACCAACTAACTACAAGTTTCACATCATTACAGATTATGCAGAAGAGGGTGGTCTAACAAATAAGGTTCACGGTGCATAAAAGTAATCACATTCTAACTTGCGACATCTTAGTTATGAGAACTTATAAAACATGCATATGAAACCATATCATGAAAAGAAGATATTAAAAGGAAGCATATGAACATGTTATCATGGGATAGCAGCATTAATAGTAAACAAAAGTAAAGAGACATGAGATAATAACATTTATAATTTAAAGACAATTATCATAAGTTGTTAGTTCACATGTTTGGAACCCGGGTAAACTGTAGACTGCTAGGGAGGCGGACTTCGCCCAGGGTGGGTGAAAAGTGGTACTACTCCAGTGACATGAACACTGGAGGGGCCTCTCGTAACTCCGTACCCGACTGGACAAGGTACCGGAGCGAGATTCATCTCGGTTTTTCTGTCGGACAAACTGAGAAACCCATCACTTACCGTCCTGGTGCGTCGCGAGCGCACCAGCGGCCTCTCTAACTCTAGTCAAACTCCCCCTTTCGAGAGAGACGTAGAGAGTGAGAAATCGTACTACGGTCCGCTCCTTAACACCTATAGTTTACCTGTTTTCCCCCAAACCCATGTCACCCTCCTTTAGGAGGACTGATACATTCCTCATTCTCACTCTCAGTTTTTAAGATGTTACTTCGTTTGTCAACGAATCATCTAGCGGTCTTGAATACCGCTTTTAACCAACTTTTAACAATCATCATCATCATCATCATCATCATCATCTCAATTAAATAATTGCATGGAATATCATCACAAACTCATCGTTATGAACATACTAAAGTGAGCACAAAAGCATAAACAAATTGAACTTAAACATTATTAACATAGCGAATATTTCATGAACCATCTGCATAATTACATGTATCAAGTGCATGTCATTGAGAGCATGATTAGCACAAACAAGCTTAACTTGAAACAAAACTACACCTTGATAAGTACTAAGCAAAATTAGCATATGAATCTGTCAAAATTGTTACAGCAGAAAGAACATCACTTTTAGCCTATCTACAATCAGAATTGGTCTCTGCTCACTTCACGAAAGTTGTAGATATGAGTGTTTTCCTTCTACTGACCAATTTTCATAAACTCAGTTGACATATGTGATTTATGGTGGATTTTCTCCTAACAGGTATAATTTCAGCATTCTGAACCAGAAACTGAGTTCAGTTCATGTCCATTTTTCTACAAGATACAGACAGAATTATAATCTAAAAAAATTATGGGTTAATGATCTTGAAGTCAGCTTTCCAACGGCATCAAGATCATAATATTTTATAAAGTGTGCACGGAGTTCTACTCGTTTTACTGAAAGGTGTCAAAACTGTCTAAAAACAGACTAGTTTTAGAAACTGAAATTTTACTCTGTTTTTCAGTTCGAATTTGCAAAACTTGTAAAAATGAAAGTTGTTAAGGACTTCAATATGTACAACATATATTTTTTTCATGAATTTCTACGTAGCCAATTAAGTACAGCAATCTACCAAAGTATCAGCCAATTCTGTGTAAATTTCAGCATGAAGTTCAAAACTTAATTTCTACACAAAATCTAAAGAACTTGCTAATTAATTAAACCCTTAGTTCTAAAACTAAACCCTACTAAGGTGATAAGAATTTCTACCTTGCAAGTCCTCCAAATAATTTCTTTGGCCCTTCTTAGTCCTTGATGGAGAGCCTCCTAGCCTCCTTCTTCAAGCTCCAAATTGGTCTCTAAAATTTGGATTTTTGAGGTGATTTTTGGATGAATTTGAAGCTAGAATGGTGGGGAGAATTTTTGGGCTCTTAGTAGTTGAATGGGAGTATCTTGGGATGAAGTTTTTGGTGGAGGAATGAAGAAACAAGGGAGAAAAGAGGGGAGGAATTTTTGGGCTGGTTTGAGGGAGAAAGGGAGTGAATGAGAGAGAGTGAAATTTTCTTGTTTTTGTGTTTTTCTTGCCTAAATTTTTGTACCCCTAAATTCCTCTCCACCCTTCATCAAGTCAAGATGAGTGCCATGTGTTTTCTCTTTAATTCTTAGGATGACACCTCACTTAGTGAGTTGTCATAGTTACAAAATTTTAGATTTTGTATTTTTAAGAAAATAGAAATACATGAAGAAATACCATATACACTCTAAATACAAGTATTCATCCAAATACTCTTATTTACTAAATTCAAATGATGAGTTTAAAATATTTTAAAAAATAATTCCTACACCAAAATAATTACAGAAAAATACGTGCATACTCCCAAAAATTATACGCACGTTTCTACGCCCAAAAATACCTACATATATACGTATTTAGGGATACATGATATTACATTTTAGGATTGAAACTACTTTTATGTTGTTTACCTAGTTCACATGCATCGCAAAGCTTATCCCGATCAAAACTAATTTGAGGTAAACCTCTCACCAATTTCTTTCGAGCAAGCTTTGAGATTAGGTCCATACCGGCAAGGCCTAATCTTCGATGTCAAAGCCAACTAGTTTCATGTGATGCAACTAAACATTTTAGATTATTTGAATCACTAAGTTTGATAAAGTAGATGTTATTATAAGATGTACCCTTGAAAAGAATATCATCAACTTTCTAAATATATACTTTGTCATTTTCGAAATGAACCTTAAGGCCTATAGAGCATAGCTGACTCAGACTTAACAAATTATGTGCTAAACCATCAATAAGATTAACATTTTCAATGACCACAAGAGGATGCTTACCAATGTTACCTTTACCCATGGTTTTGCACTTCTTTCCATCTCCAAGAATAACCGTCCCTCCATCTTTCCTTGATAGCGTCGTGAAGAGGCATTCGTTTCCCGTCATGTGATTCGAGCAACCGCTATCAAGGTACCAAATGCTGTCATTTTCAACTTGAAGATGCACCTACAAAAGAAGATGCATCCTTTGGTAACCAAATTTTGGATCCACAATTGTTAGTACGATGCTTTGGAATCCATGTAAAATATGCAAGATAATATCTGGCCAAGCAATCATACATAATATGCGCATTTTTGTTGCAATAAAAACATGTAACATTGAAATGCTTATTAGTAGATGACATATGATTTTTGTGCATGCAATATTGAAAGCTCATGTCTCTTGCAAAATTCTTTTCAATGATCTTCCTAGTTTTTTCCTTAGGTTGTTTTTTCTGAAAGCCAAGACCATGTTTACTAGATTGTTCATTAAGCCCATTTATCATCTTATTAAAGCTTTCTTAGCTATTTGTGAATTTCTTTACTGTCAATCTAAGATTTTGATTTTCATTCTCAAGTTCACTAATCTTAGTCTCATATCTTTTTTCTTTTTCGCTAGTTTCTAAATCGATGGCTATGTGTTTTCCTTTTATTAAATTAGATTTTTTCTTTTTACAAGCTCTTCCAATTTTTCTTCATAGCTAGCCACTTTTAGGTTCAACAATTTTATTTCAGAATCTTTAGAGCCAAGAATGCTAATTTTCTCCTTTAATTCTTTAGCTAAATTAACGTTGTCAAGCTCTAACGTAGCCAATTTTTTATTAGCATTTTCTAGCTCTAAGGTTTTTGTTTCTAATTGGGTTTCATCAAAATTGTATATTATTTCCTTTTATTCTTTCCACTTAATAAATAGCTCATCTCTCTCTCTTGTCATGCTCCCTAGTTCCTCTTTTAATGAATCACGAACCTTTTTTAGTTTAAGGAATTTAGGACCCATTTCTTGAAGTAGTTCAACAAGAAATTCATAAGCTTCCTCCATGCTAGAAAACATATCATCGCTAATATTCATTTCATCATCAAAGCTTTGAACAAGAGAGCTAATTTTTACCTTTTTGTGTCCAGCCATAAAGCAAGTTCCAGTGTTGTCGTTCCAGTCATCATCTGAGGAGAGCTGATCTACGTCACCTTCTCCCCACGTAGCCACCATTCCTTGCTTTGATGTCCTCTTTTCTCCATCGCCAGTCTTTTCCTTTCCTTTTCATTTCAGAAGTGGACTGTAACTGTCGGTTTTCGATCGTACCTTCTTCGTGAACGTGATTTTGACCGTGCACGTATTTATTTAGACTTTGTTTGTATTTGAACACTATGGTGTGATATGTCGTTGTGACACTCTCGGAGAGTCTTACATTATGGCACTAATTTGGAACGTCATTTCACGGGTTGTTCTCCTACGATTTGACCTTATTTGAAGAGATGTCGCGATATTCACTTTTGTCGAGAGGCCTTTCTTTTTTTAATTTCATTTCTCATCGTCGAAATTGTGATCCGTCTTTTCTGTCTTCTTTCTCTCGTCGTCCAGGTCACCCCAGTATTTATTTCACGACTTTTGAGCTTCGTTTGACCTACTTTCACTTTTTGGCCCAACCTATTGCATTTTTAGCCCTAAGTTTCACCTAGATTAAACCCCCTAATAATAATATTATTAATAATTTCCCAAATATTTGACTTAGTCTTTTCCCCACTTTGCCCACACACCCACACACATGAGAGAGAGGGGTGAGGTTTGGGTTTTAATAGTTTCTTTATAACTTTTCTTTTCAAAATAATCCTAATAGTTCTGATACCGAGGATAATGACTCTCGCATACACACCTAAAATCTTTTTAAAAAAGAGGGGCATTGGTTAATGAGATATTCCTTAATGAACAAACTTCATTATGTGAACAGTAGCATTATAAATAGTACCACAATTATTTTAGGCTATAAGACCTGAAAGTTACTTTATTATAATTGTTAATAAATTGTGTACAAGGTGATTAAACAGTTACGTGAAAAGCATTAGCAGTAGAATGTTAGTGCATGAATAGAATGATAGTTAACAATATGATTTGAACACCCTTAGGGCTGAGAACCTAATTAAAAATTGGTGATATTAGACGATTTAGGTTGCATTATAATTTTTGGTTCCGTCGGCGACCTTATTGAACCCGTGTTTTATCAGCAGAGGTCCAGTCGTCCCATATCATCCGCACTCCCCATGCGAACCCACGACAACCGATAACACTGGAAATAGGCAAGTGAAACTTTCCAGTTCTTTGTTTAGGCCGTGCTTTAGGCCATTTCTTGTTTTAGGCATAAAAGAGACTAGGCGATGAAATGATACTCGTCTAGACGCAATTTTAAGATCTAGCTTGACAACGAAGCTAGATCTGTCACCCTGCCATGTCATTCATGCATTTCTGCCTGTCACGTTTAATTTTCATAAATGCATGCTCTTTACTTGTGCTCCGCCTGCCATGTTGAAATTCCTTACCTGTACGCACTTAAACTATAACTTGCCATGCCATGTCATCCATGCTTGAATGTTGCATTTGTAGCACACGCTACGTACTTCCTTGTTCAGGCTAGGCACCTGCGTTGAAGGCACAACCCTATGCCAAATACACTTTCTGGCTCGTGATCCAGAAGCGGGCTACATGTGTTGGTCAAAAGCCAATGCCTGATACACATGGAGGGGTAGGGATAAGCTATCACTTGAGCTTAGAAGTTGGCCCGTACAACCACTCCAGCCAAAAGGCGTAATCTCTGAGCACGACGTGTTAACTTGACTTGTGAAATCCATGTGATTGTTTAGTAGCTCTGCTACCCATGCCATGATGTTCTTGTGCCTTGTTAAACTTACTGCCATGTCAAACTTGTCGCACCTATTTAATTGTTGCATCCATACTTTAAAATGCCATGTCATCGCATCATTTTAGAACTGCTAGGTTGTTTTACTTTCCTTTTAGTTTCCTTGCACAAAGTCTTTGTAGACTTTGCTGACAAGCGCCCTCGTCCCTTTTGGGTGCCGCATGTTAGTTACCGAGCCAGAGTCCGTTGCTGAGGACGAGGTGTTTGCTGACTTTGAGCCTGGGTCCACCGTTGACGTGGAGTACGAGGACACCGGCGACCAGTCGTAGAGACGTAGTTCTGTGTTACTTTCTGCTTAGTCTGTTGTTAGGTTGTCGGTGCATAGCACTCTTATTTCTGTACGTTGATTATTTCTGTTGGCCATGCTTGGGCCTTTTAGACTCTTTTCTTTTAGCCTGGTGGCTTTTCTGTGATGTTGGAATTTATTATGGACATTCTGAGATTGAAATTATTCTATCTGTCTCTTTTCCTTATTATTATTTTTGTTCTGCTTCGCATTTGCAAGGACCTAAACTTGGTTAATCCAGACGCTTTACAGACTGGAGCCTCACAGCTCCAAGTCTGAGCGGACTTCTCACGCCTCGCCTCCATTTTAGGGAAGCGGGTCGTGACATGGACATTCTGCTTTCATGTGCCCTCTCTTGTTGCATCTGAAACACGGATGTGCAGAACTTTCTTCATCATTTTTATTGGTTCCCCAAATGCTTCCCATCCTTCTTTTGTTGTTTTTCATGAATTTCACAAATTTCCTTGTAACAAGAGCCATACTTTCATCGTCTGATTCATTCATATCCTCCTTGAGCATTTTGGAGACTTGAAAGGCTAAATTCTTTTCCTTTGTTTCCTCCTTCTTAGATTTCTCTTCCACCTTTGGTGTTCTATCATTGGCCATCTTCAATTGAACCTTATAAGCCATTAATTTTCCCATTAGCTTCTCGAAACTGATATCTGCCAAGTCATGTGCTTCTTCGATCGCCGTCCTCTTTTGAATCCAATCGCCAGATAAAGAGTATAAAATCTTTCCAACCAGATCTTCATTTGGGATGTCCTTCCCTAAGTATTTCAATGGATTGACGATATCTGCAAAACGAGAAAACATAGCATCGATAGACTCATTAGGCATCATAGCAAATTTTAATATTTCTATAATAACATTCTAATACGAGTTTTCTTAACTTCACTAGTTCCCTCATGAGTAACTTCAACTCTCGTCCAAATATTCTTAGCAGTAGAACAAGAACTAATACGGTTAAATTCAGTTTTACTAAGGCCAAAATACAAGATGCTCGTGGCCTTACAGTTTAGATTATGTAACCGTTCATTTTCTTTTTCCTGCTCATGAGTGGGGTTATCAAATAGTGTAAAGCCTTTACTGATTATTTTCCATAATGCCATATCCATACCTTTGATGTGTATGGACATACGTTGTTTCCAGTAACTATAGTCCGTACCATCAAATAGTGGTGATCTAAGATTCGACTGTCCTTCTCTTTGATTATGTGTGTCATATGAGTATGTATGCGGAATTTGTGCCATAGGGTCGAAATTCCACTAGACTTTGAGTCTAAAAGGAATCTTGCTCTGATACCAATTGAAAAACACCCTAGAGGGGGGTGAATAGGGTGTGTGGCACAAATTTAAAAACAATCACAATCACAGAGATAATCAGACACAGATATTTTTAACGGAGTGGCTCCCCGCAAAAACTTCGACCCCAAGACCTATGATGATTTCAGTCAATAAAACTGATCACACTTACGGGTAGTGATCTCACCATACACAGATATAGTTCAAGAGTTAAAGCGCAGAGATAGCTTCAGAGTAAAGCTATTCACAATACAATCTCACAACTAAAACAGATTCAAATAGCTTTAATACTGCGATGAAAAATCAGAGAGATATCACCCTGATAAAGTTTGTGAGATCGTGATCATGTGGGCGTAAATGGTTCACTGATCCGATGTCTGGATTGGAAGATATAGTCTTCTGAAGATGGTTGCGCGAATCTGAATTCTGCAGTGGCTGATCTGTAGAAAAACACCCGAACTGTGTATAATCCTGAGGACTGAGCAAAGGGGACTATCACCGTTGCGAATTGCATGAAGATGTGGTCACGTGGGTGAAAACATTGAGTCGATCCGACGTCTGGATTAGGAGATATGGATGTTTGAAGTTGACTGCGCGATCAAAAAACAGATTTCACGAATCTGAACACTTTGTACCTTGCTGGATCAATTCAACCCCTGGATTGAAACTTGAAGAGAGAACTTGAAGATGGTGTTGTAACCCTTGTCGTGAGATGTATGGAGTTTTAGCAATCAATAAAAACACAAGGTGCCTTGATGGTAGAAAGAGGAGTACTTGCGTTGGTTTTGACAGGAGAAGGCACAACACAAAAAAAGAACTCGGCCAAAAAAAATTTCTTTAACTTCCATACTAAAAAAACTCTGTTTATTTTTTTGTATAACAGCCTCACAAACCAAAATAGCTCAAAGATTTTCATGTGTCGCCCCTTTTTTTGATTTTCATTTGTGTTTTATTGAAGAGTGCGGCAGGAACAATTTCTTTTGTTTTTGAAAAATGCAATTGCATCAAACAGAATTTTGTGATTGAAGATGATGCGACATTTCAACAGAATTTTTATGGAATGATGGGGCATGGCAGTTCACAGATATTTTGATTTTAGATCAACAAAAAAACAGAACTCCTTTTTTGTTTTGTGATTTTTGTGCGTGACCTTTTGTTTTCATTTTTGAAAAAAAAAACTGTTGCATCAAAAATATTTTTGGATGAGACTGAATAGGAGATTGAATAGGAGACCAAGTGCATTGTGTTTTGGATGAGAACATGTAGTTTGAATTCAAGTAGAAAATCCCTTGAGTATCCAATCAAATCTTCATCTTTGACCGATTCAAAACTTCATCTTCATTGTTGATAATGTAAGACTATTTCCTTTTTGCACCATTGTCATCATATACTCTTCCTCTTGCAAATAAAATTTATTTTGCGCTTTGCTTCCTGTAATTACTTAATGAAAGAAGTTAGTCACACGACTTGTTTGTCATCATCAAAATTAACTCGTATGACCTATTTAGTGAACTAATTAGGCCAACAGCCACAAGACGAGCTTTGTAGAGAACTTCTCCAACTTCATCTTTGCATGTCCTTCTTGGTGTATACCCACTTTCACACTATCACCTTCTTGCCTTTAGGAAGCTCCAAGAGATCCCATGTTTCATTCTTCATCAATGATTCCATCTCTTTGTCCATCGCTTTTCTCCACTAGTCTAGGTCTTCAAAATGTTCTACATCTCTGAAGGAAGTGGGTATGTCAATACTTACAGTAGGAAAAGCATATGAGACCATCTCAGTGTATCGTGTAGGTCTTCGTATCTTATGTCTCGGTCTCGTAGTTGTAATTGAATTTATCTCTAGTGTAATCTGTGGAGACAAGCTATCTTTACTATCCGAGCTTGAACCACCAATATCACCTACATCTGTCAGGAGTACATCATCTGTAGTCTCTGGTGAAGGTCGGCTAAAGTTAGTAACCAAGCTATCTGGAACCTTAGACACCTCCATGTAGACCTGCTTTGTATGTGTCTCTTTGGGCTCCACTATTTGTTCATGCTCCTTATTCAAAAGTGTTGGCTCATAAAAAGTTATGTCTCTACTGACAATCACTTTCCTTTGCCTTGGACACCACAGCTTATATCCTTTGACACCATCGCTAAAGCCGATGAAGATGGCTTTCTTGGCTCTAGCATCGAGCTTATGCTCCTTCACAACATAGTAGCTCGAACATCCCTACATACATAGGAACTCATAGTTGGGAACTATCTTTCCTTACCAGGCATCCGAAGGAGGTCATCCCTCCAATGTAACAGATGGTAGCCGATTGACCAAGTAGGTTGCATACGCCAGAGCCTCCGTCCAGAGCTTCTTCGATTGCCTAGTTGTAGATATCATACATCGTACTTTCTCCAGCAAAGTCTGATTCATCCTACAAGCTACTCCATTTCATTGTGGCATACCACTGTTGGGTGAAGTGTCTCTGAATCCCTTCTCTTCTGCAAAATTCCTTGAAGAGGTCGACCTATACTCTCCACAGTCGTCACTTCAGAGTCGCCTGACTTTCTGACCTGTTTGGGTCTCGGTAAAATTCTTCCATTCTATGAACTTTGCTCAGAACTTTGTCTTTAGACTTCAGCCACAACACCTAAACCATGCATAAGAAATCATCAATGAAAGATACGAAGTAGTGTTTACATACCAATGAGGCCGACTACTATGTCGGTGTGAACATAGTCAAGCACTCCCTTCGAATTATGGATGGTCGTCCCAAAAGAAGCTCGTGTCTATTTTCTGAAGAAACAATGCTTGCAAAACGCTATCTTATTAGTATTGGCTCATTTTAAACGATCTCCTTCAATAAGCTTTTGTAGAGCAGTCTCCCCAATATGCCCTAGGCGTAAGTGCCAAAGTAACGAGTCGTCTCTATAAGCCTCATACATCAGTGCTGATGTGCCAGTCACGATCGAGCCATCCAAGTACTAAAGATTATCTCTACGTCTTCCCTTCATTATAATCATAGCTCCTTGGGTCACCCTTAGAGCTCTGTTCTCCATGTCACTCGGAAGCCCTTGGCTTTGAGTGAACCGATCAATATGAGATGACGTTGTAGGTTATGAACATAGTGTACCTCGTCGATGTCTTGTGTAACACAATCGCCCATATTCATCTGAACTTTTCGTGATGCCTACAGTGCTACAAGTTCGGTCATTACCTAGTAGGACTGTACTCTAACTACCTTCATGGAAAGTCATAAAGTACTCTCAATATGGTGTCATATGAAAGGAGCATCCTGAATCAAGCACCGAACTATTTGACGTCACACCCTCTGAAACACAGACTATTACCCACTCTTTAACCTTAACACCCTTGGCAACGTTATCTATGGCATTGTACTTTTTCTTTGCCTTTGGACAATCACTGACCCAGTGCCCTTTCTCAGGGCAAAAGGCAATAATCCTTTGCTAAGTCCTTGCGAAGAGGGCATCTACTCTTGTCCCTAGACTTAGATTGGAAATCCCTCTTTCGAGCTCCATCCCTCTCATTGCTCTGACCTCTTACCAACAGCATCATTAGCTCAGCTTCTCATGTCCTCATCATTCTTCCTAAACTCATTGCTCTTAAGAGCATTAGACACCTATTCAAATGTGATCGAGTTATTAGCGTAAGTAAGAACTAACACCAATTGATCGTAATTATTGGGTAGAGAATTGAGGAGGATCATCGATTTATCTTCATTGTCAACCTTGATGTCGACATTCTTTCGGTCTGTTAGAAGCTTGTTGCAGTTGTCGAAATTTTCTTCAATAGAAACTCCATCCTAAAGCTTTAAACTGAACAATTTCTTCTTCAAATGTAGTCGGTTTTGGATGTTCTTCTTCATAAATTTTTCACTGAGCTCTTCCCAGAAATTCTTTGAATTTTCTCCTCCATGAAGGGGTACTTCTTCTAATTTATCAAGTACAATCAAATTGCACCATACACATTGCGGTTCCTGGTTCTCCACTCCAAATCCAACATGATCGTCAGCTTCTCATCCAATGCTATGTCTTGCCCAAGCCGGTTCAAGACATCCAAGACCTTGCATCTCCACATCTTGAAGTTGATCTTACCATCAAACTTCTTTACCTCAAACTTCGTGTTGGACACGATCATCCGAGATGCTAGAGCATGATCTTTGGAGGTCTATGCCTTTGGAGTGTCACCGTTGCCACTGCTGCTCATCATCTTCGTCTATGAAGATCATCAAACATTTGGCTCTGATACCCATTTGTTAAGTGTCATGGAACGATCATTGGAGATCCAATGGTGAATGGACGAGCAATAATCAACAAGAGAGCACAATAAAGATTGCAATTTTAGTCCGTCAACTGGTTAAGGAAACAATCAATAGTTTTATTACAAAAGGAGAGAACAAAATACAAATATTCAACTTCACAATGAATAAGAAGCACTTAAAATCTCCCCAAAAGCTCATAATAAAATCTCTCAATATTGGCTCTCAATAATGTCGGGTCAAGGCTCTCACTATGTGTTCCAGTATAAAACCATTGCCTAAACACCCCTTATATAGCCTAGGACACAATGGGTGTTCTAATAGATGATGAATTCCTATTTGACTAGAACTCCGACTCAAGCAAAATTCTAATCCAAACACAACTCTACTTCGAATATGATACTACATCCTATGATCGGCTCCTCAGTGCTGTCGAACTTCCTACTAAAGACCAAGCTGACGAAGTGTCGTGCCGAGCTCTCTGAAGCTCGGACTGTAGAGTTACCGTGCTACAAGCCACCGATCCTCTGACATGAGAATCCGTGTACTGTAGAAGTCCATTAGCTCAGAATCTCCATATCTGACTTGTGCAGAGCCAGATAGGCAAGATTCAGAGCACAAGCGAGCTAACTTTGCACAAGATAGCTTTTATGTAAATCTGTAATACTTCTTTAGTGCCTCAATCGAGCCAACTTTCAAACATCCAAACTTGTAACTTATTCTATGTTTGGGTACCCTTAAAGTCGCAAGTCTGATCGTCCAAAACATAGAGTGTAGCTAGTAGTACCGATGAATATGTTACAACTTAGTCTATATTTGTGTACCGCTGGTTACTATTGTTCTTAACTCCAAACATATAACTCATATTTATGCATATCCTTCATGTCAAAATTCAATGATAGGTACTGCTTAGTTGCTTCGATCATCATTCTATTGTTCGAAGCCATGAGTATGTCATCAACTTACAAAGTCAAAGAGAAAGAATTTAACCTTGGAATGCTTAAATACACACAATAGTATTCATCTACCATGGAAAATCTCTATATTAATTTGGTTCAATGAAATCTATAGTAACATTGTCTATACGGTTACTTCAATTCATATGTTAAACATTTAAGCCTACACATATTACGCTTATTATCTTTGGAAAGAATGTAATGCACTGATAGCTACTGCACAATTACTAGAGGGGGGAGGGTGAATAGTACTTTAAAATAATCAAGAGTATAATTCCTAATTATTGTGCAAACTCAACCAACAATGCGGAATGAAAATATTGACAACAATAAAAGACAATGCAAACAAGCGATGTAACGGGTTCGGATCTACCCAAGTCTCCCCGACTTGTTCCCGGTGATCCTACGTCCCAAACACCCGGATCCCCTCCGGCTACTTGCGTTAGAATCCTTTAACCCAAGTTTTGCATAATGAAATTCTCGTAGAAAACCTCTACAAGATCAAATCATACACAAAACGAAATGTGACTCCCACAAACCGGGATCACAAACTTCTCTCACAACCGAGAGAAAAAACTTTCAATATCAAAGTAAATGAAATATAAACACTTACCAACAAAATCCTATGCCTTGAGTAAAACTTACAGATTTTAGGGCAAGAAGGATTTTGAGGAAGAGAATGTCACCAAACCCTAGCTCCACCAAGATGAACAGCGATCGAAGGCTAGGATGGAGTTGGTGACCTTGAATCAAGCTCTTGGCTTGAGAGGCTTACAATGAAGAGAATCTCTCTTAAGGAAATTAGGGCTCAAGGAGTTTGGAGAGATTCTTGTGAGAATGAGGAAGCTTTAGAAATGGAGTTGAATGCTTTCTCTTTGATCTCTAAATCACAATAAATGTCAGCCTTGAATGCTATGAAGAAGCATCACAAGATTATATAGGATAGAGAGAAGAGTGAGGGAAAATTCGTAGCATTTAATGCTCCAACGGCTCTATTCTGAAGCAGTCTAATCGGTCTATGAAGGATCACTGACCGATTAGTTTTGCAACTAGTCGGTCTTTGATTCTTCTTGGACCGACTAAATGGTTCACAGCCAAGAAAGGAGAATTCAGGAGTTAGAACTAGTCGGTCTAAGAAGACTTGCCAACCGACTAGTTTGACAACTAGTCCGTCGGTGAGTGTTCTTTGACCGACTAAGAGTTAAAAATCAATAGGCTGAATTCAAGGAGAACTAGTTGGTCTAAGAACAAATTCCAACCGACTAGTTTCACAACAAGTCGGTCGATGAATGTTCTTGGACCGACTAACTAGTCAACAGTAGCTAGGCTTAGAAATGAAGGCAAAACTAGTCGGTCTAAGAAGGATTCCCAACCGACTAGTTTGACAACTAGTCGGTCGGTGAACCTTCTTGGATCGACTAATTGGTCAACAGTGCCTAGGCTGAATTGTGCAAGGAAATCTAGTCGGTTCAAGAAGGTTTCTTAACCGACTAGATGACAATCTAGTCGGTTGGTTCTTCTTCTTGAACCAACTAAGATGCACTAGAAGACACAAAATGAAGCGTAAAGCTTTGGGAAAGTTTCTATGGGCTTCTAAGATAATCCTAGCTCTAAGATATGAGCGTTATGAAGATTATAATGTAAGTCCTACTCAAGGCTTAACATTCTACGAAAAGAAGCTAGAAGACTATAAAATAAACTAGACGAACCGTCTTCAAAGCTTCAATCCAAATCTCTTGACTTCAATAATGCTCCTAGAGCTTCAACGAAGCTTCAGGCACACGATCATGCGCTTTGAGAAGTCTTGAGACGTCGCTTTTGATGTACATAGAATTTTGGCGACGATCTCCATAACTGCGCTCACAAAGAGTTAGTTCATGATATTTATGTTTGTTCATCATCAAAACCAAATCCAGGGAATCAATACTCAACATTCTCCCCCTTTTTGGTGATGACAAACCAACATAAATAATAATCAATAATAATGAGTCAAATAAAATTTACTTACTCCCCCTGCATTGATGACACGTTAATTCCGTATTAAATAATAATCATACGCATCAAGCAGACAAGGAAAGTATAAACTATGAACCCAATTATTGAAATTTAGGATCTAAATCCATTTTTATATCTTAACTCCCCCTGAATCTAACATATCAAATTAGATTCATGGTAAATTGCTTTAAATAATCATTTAGCACATCGTCATTATTAATTCTCTCCCCCTTTGGCATTAGCAAAAAGAGCGGGAGGAGATCAACGACAACAACAATGGCTAAAATAAAAGCACGAGAGTCGAAGAATACGACCACGGTCCAAATGACACCAATGTAGAATAACGAAGAAAATCAAAGCGTGCCAACGAGACCATAGTCGAAAATCGAAAAAAAAGAAATCATCAAAACTTAAATCAATTTCACGTATTGAGTTATGGAACATACTCTCCCATATCAACATTCTTAGTGAATTTAGTGCATGGAAAACAATTCTATGTTTTCTTAGAAACAATTCTACTTAATCAATATTATCGTCGAGCGACGAAATCAACATCAGAGACAAAAAGAATATAATGTGCACACGGAAGTAAATGGCAACATGATGTGTATATATATATATATATATATAAATAACAGGATTCATCAAAAAGTATACATCTGCCAACACAAATATAAACTATCATCAGATCGGTGTACAACATACAACATTTGTCTCAACAGACATCAAAACGAACATACATCAAAATGTATAATCAAAACATACAAAAATACAATACATAACCACCCAACTATCCTACCCCACTCTCTCACGACAAAATAGATCATCCAAGTGCACATGGGAGAGTCCTCCAAAGAAAGCTCAGGAGGCGGAGGCAGGATCAGCAGCAGCAGCAGGGTGTGCAGAAGGGATGGTGGTCTCTGGGTCGACAGGAGTGGTAGAAGTCTCGGGAACGACTTGAGTGTCCACCGAAGGAATGGTGGCAGCAGGAGTGCTCTCGGGAGCACGAGAAGACGAAGAAGCAGGAGACGTACCCTCTGGGGCACGAACAGGAGAACCAATAAGCTCCTCAAGATCAGCATCATCCATGGCCTCGTCGTCAAAAACAGTAGGAGGAACCTCAATGCCCAAGTGAGTACAGATGCGAGCAAGCATCTCCTCACAATGAGCAATATGAGCCTCCTGACGACTCTGAGAAGCTGAAGAGTCAGGGCGAGAAGGCGGAGGAGGAGCAGAAGGGGTAGTCCTCTCAACGTGTCGCAAGGCTGCAAGAGACTTCTTGACGGCAGTCGCGTTCAAAGGAGGACCCAACGGACGCTGATCATCTGGAGGGAGAGGAACGCCAACGTGACGAAATACAAGGGTCAGCAGGCATGGATAAGGAATATGGGCTGACTTTGTGGACTTTTGGATGCATTCAAAGGAGTCCATCTTATCTAAGATAATGCGGGCCCAATTTATCTTGCTCCCCATAAAAAGAGTGTAGATAATATTGAGAAATGGCTGAGAGGGCAAGCTGGAGGAGTTGTACTTCGGTAGAAGACACGACTTCAGAATAAGATTAAGAACCCATGCATTCGGCTTAAATGATTTCGAGGGAACGCCAATCATGGCGGGAGGAATGGCGTGGAACATCTCAGCAAGCATGGTCTGGTCAAGATCGTGGATATTATCCACGAAGATATCAGAAGGAAGCAGGCCAGAGGATGAGACACCAATCAACTGCCCTAAGATCTCTACCGTGAGGACAATATGTGTCCCCAAGATAGTGGTCTCAATGCAGTGAGTGTCATCATACTCACCCCGAACTTGATTGGCATAGAACAATTTGACGAGTCTGGGATATGGATGAGGATTTGCCTTGGGGTCATGGCGAAGATAATCTAATAGGCCGCTATAGGAAAGGAGATCTGTGAGATGTGGAAAGTCAGAAAACTGAACGAAATTCTCCAGAATCAACGGACAGTGCTCGATACGGTTGTAAGCCGCAAGACACAACGGGTCATCGCGACACAACGAAATATCGACATCACCCAAAGGCGTGGGAGCCATCCCCTTAGAAGGACGAAAGGAAGATCGAGGAGGAGGAGTAGGAGCCTTCTCGGTAGGCTCAGTCTCTGGGATATACTCTTCGTCAGAGTCAGGTGGTGAGGGAGCACGGAATGGTCCAGGAGTCAAAATCTTTTCTTTGGCCTTGGTCCGGGGCTTGGGTTGAGATTGAGTTGAGGGTTTTGGCTTGGAAGTCCTCTTCTTCTTGAGGGGAGGCGAGGAAGAGGAAGGACGAGTGGTTTTGGCATAACGTTTGGGTTGAGGAGGGTCGGTAGGAGGAGACTCGACGGTCATGGGAGACGGAGTGGTAGGACGGACATGGATACGTGTCTTCACCATGATATAGAGACGAGACAACACAAACGCACGAGATCGAATGAAATATGAAAGAGATTAAACAAAATCGAACGAAATTTAGCTAGAAAGAAACCCTAATATGAACCCTAATACAAACGATCAGAAGTGAACTGAAATCGAACCCTAAAATCGAGAGAGAGAGAGAGAGAGAGAGAGAGAGAGAGAGAGAGAGAGAGAGAGAGAGAGAGAGAGAGAGAGATGAGATATACCCTAGGACGAAGGAGAGGGGCTCAGGAGGACCGATGGCGGCTGACGGCAGCCGGAAACGGCGACGCACTGTGGAGGAAGACGGAGGGTTGCGGGGTTAAGGGTTTTGAGAAGAGGGATCGCACAGATTAGAATGAATTCTAATCGGTGCGGGAGGTTATAAGTCGATTCATCAAGTCAAAGACGCAAATGCCCCTAACGCATTTAGTCGGTCTCAGTTAAAGCGCTGACCGACTAGAATACAATCTAGTCGGTCGGCCAATGAGCTTAGACCGACTAACTGCAAACAGTAACTGAGGCCAAATTAAGAGCATGAATTAGTCGGTCTGAGTTCAATCACTGATCGACTAGAACTCAAACTAGTCGGTCGGTAAATGAACTGGGACCGACTAAGAGAGTCCAAAAATTTGTGAATTCGAAATTTTGAGTTCTCTCCTAAGATCACTTGGACGATACAATGAAATACACTCATACACTCATTATTCTACCCCATAAAATATCGAAAATCATAAATACGACGTGCATGAACATATCTAGCAAAAATTCCGAAAATCCAATCATAAATCCAGAAAATACCAACAAATCTAGCATGAGCATATATAAAAAAATTATTATCATGCAAGATTATCGAAAGTATGAATCCTAAATCTTGGATTCACCCATATTTCCCAATTCTCGATGTAACCGCACAAAGGATTCTTCCTTGAGTGGTTTCGTGAAAATGTCGGCGATTTGCTTCTGGGTTTCAACGTACACTAAAATGATGTCCTTTCTAGAAACATGATCATCTAGGAAATGGTGACGTACATCTATGTGTTTGGAACGGGAATAGTGTACCGGATTCTTAGAGAGACATATTGCACTTTGGTTGTCCACCATGATAGGGCAAGTATCACAGTTTATACCGAAGTCTTTAAGAGTGTGTCTCATCCAAAGAACCTGAGCACACGCAGCACCGGCGGTAATATATTCTGCCTCGGTGGTTGAAAGTGATATGGAATTCTGCTTCTTGGAAAACCAAGAGACAAGAGAATTTCCTATAAAATGGCAAGTGCCACTAGTACTTTTCCTGTCGGATTTGCATCCGGCATAATCTGCTTCATTATATGAGATTAACTCATATGTGCTAGACTTTGGATAATATAATCCGTAGTCGAGTGTGTAACTTAAATAACGGAAAATATGTTTTACCGCTACTAAGTGAGATTCCTTAGGTTGAGACTGATAACGAGCACAAACACATACGTCAAACATAATATCAGGCCTATTTGCAGTAAGGTATAATAAACTAACTATCATACCTCGATATAGACAAACGTCTACATCTTTGCCGCCCGTATCTTTATCAAGATGTGTAGTAGTGCTTATTGGAGTCTTCTTGCCAGAAGCATTCTCCATTCCAAATCGCTTTAGCAACTCCACCATGTACTTGGTTTGGTGGATGAAGATTCCATCGTGCATTTGGCAAATTTGAAGACCTAAGAAATATTTGAGCTCAGCCATGTGGCTCATCTCAAATTGGTCTTTCATGACATTAGAAAACTCTTCGCAAAGAGTGAAGTTAGTAGCACCGAAAATGATATCATCAACATAAATTTGAACTAAAATAATATCATGATTCACATACTTAACAAATAGTGTAGAATCAACTTCACCCATTTTGAAACCCAAATCCAAAAGAAAGTTCTTTAGGCGGTCATACCAAGCTCTAGGAGCTTGTCTCAAACCATAAAGAGCTTTCTTAAGTTTGAAAACGTGATTTGGAAACTTTTCATTTATAAAACCCGGAGGTTGAGAAACATAAACTTCATCAACGACATCTCCATTTAAAAATGCACTTTTTACATCCATTTGAAAGAGTTTAAAATCTTTATGGCATGCAAAAGATAACAACAACCTAATAGATTCTAATCTAGCTATAGGAGCAAAGGATTGTTCGAAATCTATACCTTCCTCTTGTCGATAGCCTTGAGCTACTAACCGAGCTTTGTTCCGGATGACGTTTTGGTTCTCGTCGGTCTTGTTCTTGAAGATTCACTTCGTTCCTATAACGGTGTGGTTCTTCGAAGGCAATAGAACTAACTCCCAAACCTCATTCCTCTATAATTGAATGAGTTCCTCCTCCATAGCTAGGATCCAAGAACTATCTTTACATGCCTCGTTAATATTCTTTGGCTCTATTGAAGAGGCAAAGGCACAATGAGCGAAGTAGTTAACTTGAGATCTCGTCTTGACACTATCAAGTATGTTGCTAATGACTTGCTCATGGGGATGATCACGAACTGTATGAAGCAGTTTGGGAACTCCCTGATCACTAGGAACATTCTCAAAAGTATCATTAGTAGGGTTAGTATCAATAGAATCAATAGGATTAGAATTACGAATAGAATCACATATAACTTCCATGGAGTCATCATCATTGATAATTCTAGGAGGGACAAAATTTTCATTGAATAAAACATGAAGTGATTCCTCGATCGTTGAGGTTCTTTTGTTGTATATCCGGTAGGCTTTGCTACGAGAGGAATATCCAACAAATATCCACTCATCGGATCTTGGATCAAATTTTTCCAGACTACCATACGTGTTTTTAATAAAACATTTTGCACCAAAAACTCGAAAATGTTTAACTTGGGGCAATCTACCAAACAACAATTCATAACAAGTTTGTTTGGTGCCGGGCCTCAAGAGTATCCTATTAAACACATAGCAAGAGGTATGTACCGCTTCCGTCCAAAATTGATGGCCAAGTTGGCTATCATCAAGCATCGTGCGAGCACACTCCACTAGCGTCCTATTCTTTCTCTCAACAACACCATTTTGAGAGGGTGCGAGAGAGAAAGAAAAGGTGTGTGTAATACCAACTTCATCACAAAAATTTGAGAAAGACTCATTCTCAAATTCCCCTCCATGATCACTACGAATAGTGACAATGGTGGTTCCAATGAGATTTTGTACTTTCTTAACAAATATTGTGAAGTTTTCAAAAGCATCATTTTTATTAGTTAAAGAAAATACCCAAGTAAATCTAGAAAAGTCATCAACGATGACAAGTCCATATCGAGCATTCCCTAATGAAGCAACTCTAGTTGGCCCAAAAAGATCTAGATGTAAAAGCTCTAGAGGCCGTTTAGAGGAAATGCTTTTCTTAGGTTTGAATGACGATTTTGGAAGTTTGCCTCGTTGACACGAGTCACAAAAGCTTTTCTTTTGGAAAGTAAGCTTAGGAAATCCTTTAATAGAATTTAACTTGGATAGCTTCAAAAGTGTTCCAAAGTTCACATGACCAAAACATCGATGCCATAAGTGTTGTTCACTTGTGTTGGCAATGAGACATTGTTCATGTGATTTTGGAAGATCTAGGATATAGATATCCTTATGGTGTGTGCCAGAAAATAACACATTATTATTATCTTTACTCAAAATATGACACATTCCTTTCGCAAAGCTAACTTTGTAACTTTTGTCACAAAGTTGGCTTATTGAAATAAGATTGTGATTTAAGCCTTTAACAAGGTAAACATCACTTATAAGTGGTTTAGATGGGTTACCAACTTTACCAACACCAATGATGGTTCTGCTCTCATTGCCTCCAAAGACTACTCGGTTCCCATTCTCAATGGGCACCACTCCGGAGAGCAATTGAGCTTCACCCGTCATGTGTTTTGAACACCCGCTATCAAGTATCCACCCAACCTTAGAGCTAAATTTGGATTTGTTGCTCCGTTTATTTTTCTTGAGTACCTAAAGATAAACATATCATTCCATGGTACTCAAGGTCATTGGGTCCTAATAGATTAGACCTTTGGAAGCCAATGTAATTTTAGCCTGTAAGGATCAATACACTAGAGGGGGGGTGAATAGTGTATATAAAAAATTGTCGCAAATAAAATGTTAGTAATATTTGCAAAGATGGCTCAGAAATAAAAAGACAAGTACTGAAATTAAATCAATCGCAAACACAGAGATTTATCCTGGTTCGGATCCTTGTGATCCTACTCCAGTCCTCTACCCCGTAGAGATTTTCAATCCACTATAATCACTTGCCCCGCAAGAACCAACTTACAAAAAATGGAGACACTCCCCGTGTCCCAAACTTTGTACAATCTCTAACCGAGATTCAAACCTGTAAAATAATGAAATAGAAAAACACCTATAGCCTTGTTATAATTTTCAGAGAAAGAATTCAAGGATGGTGTTTAGAAGATGAACTTCAAGATGTAAAAGATATGTAATGAAGAGCAACACTTGAAGTTCTCTGGTTCATAAAAGAAGAGAGAGATCTATTGATTTCTTCTTACAATTATGAACACAAACAACTTTCCAAAAATGATGTTGAAAAATCCAAGTTCTTCCGTTCTTAAATGAAGAAGGAAATCTAATGATTTCTTCTTACAAATAAGAAAAGAACAACTAATGGCCTAAAGCTTTAGAAAAGAGAAGACTTGATTCCAATAAATAAGAGAGTAAAGAAGAGGAAAGTGTGTGTAAGAAAAGAGAGGGTCTACCCCTTTATTTATAGTGTTTAGGGACGGTTGGGGACTGTAGTTAACGTTGGAAAATGGGCAGGAACCGTCCCTGAAAATTTGGGATCAAAACGGCTAGTTTTGAAATTGGTCGACCAAAATTTAGAGAGGGAATTTCGACCGTTGGAAGACATTTCTAGAATCTACACGGTTAGTGGAGTTTGCATATGCAATCCCATAACCAAATTCGAAGGTTTAAAATTGGTCGACCAAAATGGGGTTATTGGCTGCCAATTTTCAAAGTTGCGAATTTTCGAAATTGGGAAGTGTAGATCTCTGAGGAATAGAACCTAGATGACTAAGATATATTATCACAAGGCTTTGTGACTCTAATAAAGTAAATTTTTACATTGATTACATAAAGCCGTAGATAGGACTGAATCTGCAACTGAATCTGAGAAGCTTCTTTGCAGGAGATCCTTATCAAGTGATTATATATCCAAGTCATGGATTAGGTGCCTTTGTCTTTCCAACTTCATGATTGATATATCTGATTGAGTATGCATGAAGATATCTCATTTGTGTGGAACTCAGCATTGATATGTATCTGCATACATAGAATTAGTAGCACTGAATGTGTTTGTCATATCAAAACCATATGGGAATAGAAATATAGAATTATGAAATTCCAACAGCCAAGTCCAATTGGACTTAGACTTCCCAACATAATCATCATTGTGCACTACATTTATGAAATAAGAATTAATGTATGCTTGTTTTTCATGTATGCTTGTGTCCTTCGGGCCCCAAATTGTGAATGTCTTGGGAGCCCTATTCCTATTGAGAGCATGCATACGTTGTTGATTTCTACATGATGCATGTGGCCTACGAGGAGGTGGCCTAGGAAATGCATGTCGTGGATAAGCATATAGCACATGATGAAATGGTGGTGGCGACATATGATATGGTGCATGATGGTAATCATTCATATAGTAGTGATGTGGTTGAACATATGCATGTGGAGGAACACGTGCGTGAGTGTGTCTCACTTGGTGTGCACGTGCTCGTGGACGTGGAGCATAGAAATCATCATACGTGTGAACATATGGAGTAGGAGGTGTGTTCTTACATGGCATGGTATTGGTGTACATAAATGCATGACCCTTCTTTGGAGGTCCACCCAAAGTGGGTTCCTTTCCAAATGGGGGTGTGTACCCAGTGGAAGCACCATTGGTAGATGAACTACCCATGGGATGTTTACTCCCACTAGTTGAGGCATCAGAAGTTGGCCTTACAAAGGTGGTGGAAGATTTGGATGAATTTCCCATTTTATACCCCAAGCCAATACGATGATTGGCCGGAGGTAAATCATTTAGGATATTATCCAAATGGTCCTTGCCTTTGTTGAATTTATTAATTCGGCCTAATGTGGACTCATACTTCTCGGTGAGAGAAAGTATTGAAGTATCCAAAGTGGACACTTGAGTAGTGAGTACACAAACACGAGACTTGAGATTCTCATTCTCAATACTCAAAGTTGAGTTTCGAGAAATCAAATCCGCTATCTCACGTTCATCCAAATTCTCAATATGAACATGCTCAAGTTGAGATTTGAGATTTACAATCTCATTTCTCAAACCTTTAACAACGGTGTCGTTGATGATGATGATAGGCTTAGGTGAGGTTTGAAGACTAGTTAGCTCATCTTTAATCTTAGTATATCTATTTACTAATTTAGAATACTTAGACCAAATTTGCTCGTTAGCTCATCTAAGGTCATCCATCGTTACCTCATCGCCTTCATCCTCGCTTTCATCGGAAGATGTCTCTTGATCATGTTCCTCTCTTGCCATGAAGCACATGTGTGCTTGCTCCACGTGTTCATCATCCGACTCTCCACTTGAGGAGTCCTCTTTGGAGTCGGTGAATGTGCCGACAAGTCCTTTCTTGTACCCTTTCTTGTACTTTCGAGACTTGTCGAACTTTAGCGCCTTCCATTTCTCCTTTTGTTTGTTTTGAGGACAATCCGCTTTGATGTGTCCTGGCTTGTTGCATTTAAAACACAAAGGAGCAGAGGCGTTAGTAGAACTAAATTTAGATTTGTTCTTGAAATTACCTTTCCGGAAGAATCGGTTGAACTTCTTTGCCATGAGGGCAACGGATTCCAAGTCCAACTAGTCTTCCGATTCTTCATCATCGGTAGATGTAGATGGAGCGGCCTTGAACGCAATCGCCTTTTTCTTTGGCTCGTCTTGCTTCAAGTACGACTTCATCTTGTCCTGTATCTTTATTTTATTGTCCTTGTGTACCTCATAAGACATCAATGTACCCATTAGTTGTACGACAATATACTTATTCATATCGTTACCTTCCTCGATGGCGAAGGTACGCTTTTTCCAACAAGAAGGAAGTCCGTCAATAATCTTTGAGACTTTCTCCTTTTGGGTGTAAGTCTTTCCAAGAGCCTCCAATTCATTTGTAATGTCAACGAAGCGAGCATAGTACTCCTTCATCTTCTCACCCTGTTGCATGTGAAATAATTTGAATTCTTTATTTACAACAGTGAGTTTCGAGTCTCTTACCCTACTCGTTCCTTCATTCAAGATGAGGAGTGAGTTCCAGATTTGATATGCACTCTTACATGTGCATATCTTGTTGAAGTCTTCGGGCTCCAAAACGCATTGCAAGCCATTTATTGCATTGGCATTGTTTACCTCCGCGGCGACCTCCGTGGTAGTCCACTTAGCGAAGTCTTGTTCGGTGGGCTCGACATACTCCGTCATCGTAGCTCTCCATAGTGAAGTGCTCCGAAGGAACGTTTTCATCTGGCATTTCCAGTACCCATAATTGGCACCGTCGAAGTAAGGAGGCCTAGTTGAAGAGTGTCCTTCCATCACCGAAGAAGCTCCTTCACGGTTCCTGAAGGTGCTATAGTTTGAAGGTGGACGAACGTTCTTGTTGTCGTTAGTAGACATAGCTATGAACTTGGCTCTGATACCAAATGTAATGCCCTGATAGCTACTGCACAAGTACTAAGGGATGCCCTGATAGCTACTGCACAAGTACTAAGGGGGGGGAATAGTATTTTAAAAGAGTATAATTCCTAATTATTGTGCAAACTCAACCAACAATGCGGAATGAAAATATTGACAACAATAAAAGACAATGCAAACAAGCGATGTATCGGGCTCGGATCTACCCAAGTCTCCCCGACTTGTTCCCGGTGATCCTACGTCCCAAACACCCGGATCCCCTCTGGCTACTTGCGTTAGAATCATCTAACCCAAGTTTTGCACTATGAAATTCTTGTCGAAAACCTCTACAAGATCAAATCATACACAAAACAAAATGTGACTCCCACAAACTGGGATCACAAACTTCTCTCACAACCGAGAGAAAAAACTTGCAATATAAAAGTAAATGAAATATAAACACTTACCAACAAAATCCTATGCCTTGAGTAAAAACTTACAGATTTTAGGGCAAGTTGAGGAAGAGAATGTCACCAAACCCTAGCTCCACCAAGATGAACATCGATCGAAGGCTAGGATGGAGTTGGTGACCTTGAATCAAGCTCTTGGCTTGAGAGGCTCACAATGAAGATAATCTCTCTTGAGGAAATTAGGGCTCAAGGAGTTTGGAGAGATTCTTGTGAGAATGAGGAAGCTTTAGAAATGGAGTTGAATGCTTTCTCGTGGATCTCTAAATCACAATAAATGTCAGCCTTGATGCTATGTAGAAGCATCACAAGATTATATAGGATAGAGAGAAGAGTGACGGAAAATTCGTAGCATTTAATGCTCCAACGGCTCTATTCTGAAGCAGTCTAATCGGTCTATGAAGGATCACTGACCGATTAGTTTTGCAACTAGTCGGTCTTTGATTCTTCTTGGACCGACTAAATGGTTCACAGCCAAGAAAGGAGAATTCAGGAGTTAGAACTAGTCGGTCTAAGAAGACTTGCCAACCGACTAGTTTGACAACTAGTCAGTTGGTGAGTGTTCTTTGACCGACTAAGAGTTGAAAATCAATAGGCTGAATTCAAGGAGAACTAGTCGGTCTAAGAACAAATTCCAACCGACTAGTTTCACAAAAAGTCGGTCGATGAATGTTCTTGGACCGACTAACTAGTCAACAGTAGCTAGGCTTAGAAATGAAGGCAAAACTAGTCGGTCTAAGAAGGATTCCCAACCGACTAGTTTGACAACTAGTCGGTCGGTGAACCTTCTTGGACCGACTAATTGGTCAACAGTGCCTAGGCTAAATTGAGCAAGGAAATCTAGTCGGTTCAAGAAGGTTTCTTAACCGACTAGATGACAATCTAGTCGGTTGGTTCTTCTTCTTGAACCAACTAAGATGCACTAGAAGCCGCGAAATGAAGCGTAAAGCTTTGGGAAAGTTTCTATGGGCTTCTAAGATAATCCTAGCTCTAAGATATGAGCGTTATGAAGATTATAATGTAAGTCCTACTCAAGGCTTAACATTCTACGAAAAGATGCTAGAAGACTATAAAATAAACTAGACGAACCGTCTTCAAAGCTTCAATCCGAATCTCTTGACTTCAATAATGCTCCTAGAGCTTCAACGAAGCTTCAGGCACACGATCACGCGCTTTGAGAAGTCTTGAGACGTCGCTTTTGATGTACATAGAATTTTGGCGACGATCTCCATAACTGCGCTCACAAAGAGTTAGTTCATGATATTTATGTTTGTTCATCATAAAACCAAATCCAAGGAATCAATACTCAACAAAGAACACCCTCAGTTGTTCCATATATATCTCCTCTAGGTTTTCATGGAGAAATGTAGTCTTAATTATTGGAAACTCATAAACTCCTCATAAGGTTTTGATGATACTGATATGTAGTTTTTATATTTGGTTTTCAAGTTCTTTTCACCCACGTTTCAGTCCACTTCGCCTCGTTTTTCATGCCATTCAAACCACTTTTTGTTCCCTTTTATGCTTTTGGTCTCTCCGATGCATTCCAGATGAAATTGGAGACTTTTGAAGCGAAATAACGAGAAATAAGGCTTTTGGAGCGAAGATCGACGCATGGAGCTCAATTTCATGAAGATGGGGCATACATGAGTGTTGTGGATCTTTGATGGTGCAAGGAGGAGTATTGAGCCATGGGATGAGCAACAGAGCATCTCACAAGGTCGTCTGAGATGCCTCACATGGCCGTGTGTGTATGACACGACTTGGAAGCTGGAGAGAAGCCCCAAAGAGTAACCAAGCCTCGACATGACTGTGTGGACTTTCCACTTGCCTGTGCCACTCTGGAAGCCACATCCCCCATTGAAGACCACGTTGCCACTCAATCGGTCATGTGGAGCACCGCCAAGAGGAAGAAGAGAGGCCAACCACATGGTCATGTGGCTTCCTCCACACGACCATATATACCCTAACCTGGCAGTGGCCAGCATCATCTTTTGCGTAATGTTATGTAAACGACGTGGCCATATGGATTTTTCCACACGGCCGTTTCAAATCGGGTATGTTGCGACCCGATGGATGTCTAAGGTTAGGATAAAAGGGAATGGGCACCGTCAGGTTAGGGAGCCGAGTTCTTGAGCTCGTTTTGATCCCTTTTTCATTGTTTTAACTTAGTTTTAGGAGTATGATTAGTTTTAGATAGGATTTTGGGTGCTTTTCTCTTGATTTTGTATGGATTCATGAGAAGAAGTATATTATTTCCCTTCTCTTGTTGTTTTTGTTATTGTTGTGTTATTAATTATTGTTCTTGATTGTGTTCTTGTTGCCTTAATCGTTAATTCTTGTGATTGTTTACATTCTATATGTTCCCTTATCGAAATCTTCGTTAAATCCTCGTAGAATCGTATCCCATCCAATTGATTAGTGTAACTAGCAATGACCCTATTTTGAGCTAGTACTTGATAATCCACCTCCCTGCGGACGACCTGTAAAGCACTACGACGACGTCTTATGCTTGTGATTTACAAATATTTAAAACGTTAACAAGTTTTTGGCACCATTACTGGAGAGGCATGATTTGATTGATATTAGTTATATTTAGGGTTAGCTAGACAACGTGTTATTCAAAAACTATAAAAATTTTAAATAAACAAAATTTTTCCCACCACCGGCATTAAACTGTTTGCAATTCTCTTCTACCACTGATGCACTTTTCTTAGCTTCATCTTTACGTGCAGGTGCAATCTTGGGAATCATGTGGATGCCGAATGGAATTTATTTTGGGTATTCCAATACTCTCATGTCATAAGGTGCTCAATCGGATGGCTATAATTATTTTTCGCAGGTTGCAACGTTTTGTATAAAGTGTGGAATGCAGTGGCATAACTTTACCCAATGCCAACAACATACCTACCCCTACAACCCACCACTATGTACATATGACCTACCTGATGAATCCTCCTATCTAAATCCTCCGCCTCTACCACAAAAATCCCTCCTCGAGTTTCTTTTAGAAAACCAACTCCGAGACGAAGCCCAATGGCTCGAAACCCAAACCATTGCTAAGGCCTAATTCCAAGAACTTGCCCAAAGCGTGAATTAATTGGCCATATCACAGGGGTAGTCACAGTTGCATGTAAGAGATTCGATTATTTTACAAACACAGTCAGGATCAGATAATCTTGGTGGAGGAGCCACCTCTACCATTGGAAATTAGGTGAGGCAACACCACACACCAAGGGATCAGATTGCTACATTCCCGCAACTCGCTGAAAGGACACTTTGGCAAGCTTGGGGGAGATTCATTAGAATGGTGGATGGATTGCTGAAGAATGGGATAAGCATGCATGAGCTGCTCTGCTTCTTCAGTGGAGGACTGCACTTTGACCTGCAGGAATTCATGATGAAGGTAAATGGAGGTCGGTTCTTTGATATACAGTCTAAGCAAGCATGTGATTATATGGAGATTGTATCCGCGTCTCACGTATTACTGAAATGTAACTCTTATGATTTAAAATTGAAGAATTTTGATATGGGTTTGTTTTCCCATGCAGATACAACCCCCGAGGCATGTACCACCAATGCTCACGTCCATCACCATACCCAAGACAACATATCCCAGATGGATGATGAGCCATGCATTTGCCCATAGGTGGACACAATTTTTCTAGGAGAGGTTGATAGCAAGGAAGGACCACACCAAAGCAACACTGACCTCACGGACGATGATGATATGGATGATAGGACTTTTGTACAAATTACAGGGAATGCTATTCATCATTATTCCACCGCAGAAGACGGGAGTGAGGTTTACTTGGTAGAAAGCAGAATCTCAGACATTGAAGAGCCCAAGTTAGTCTCCATGTTCGATCTTATCCCCCAGTTGTACCACTTGATAGCACCGAGAAGGCCGTGGAGGATACGCTTATTGTCGAGAAGGACGAGAGTGAGACCAAGGTTACCACACCTCATTTCAGCAAGTCTGATGCATCCATACCACCACCACACCCTCCACAGGATGCTCCCACTCCATTATATGCATCACATCCATAAGAGCCCACTGCTCCTACTCAGGGAGATATTTTAAACTCCACCTCTGAATCTTACATTCCATTTCATAACTCTTTCGATTCATATACTATTGACTTAACATACCCCCCGCAGGATATATATTTAGTCATAACCCGTGCCCGCGGGCACGGTTCATTTAACATTTCCCCCGCGAAATCTTTATTTCCCGAAAAATTATTTTCACAGCCAAAACTTAACAGAACAATAAATTAGCGTAAAAATATTTAGTGGCATGGGTACCTTCGGCGCGGAACAACAAATTCAGCGCAGGCGCCTTCGGCTTGGAATAACAAATTCGACGCAGGTGCCTTCGGCATGGAACAACAAATTTGACGTCGAACAACAAATTTGACGCCTGAGCCTTCGGTGCGAAACAACAAATTAGCGTAAAAAAATTTCGCGGACGCCTTCGGCGGCCGGCACCCGAACCAAAACAACAAACCTCTGGGTATTTTTACGCTAAATTGTTGTTCCACTAAATTGTTTTACGTTAATGGATCATGCCTCTCCACGATCTTTCCCAATGCACTTTTAATTTCAAAGTTTAGGTTTCCAAGGCACTTTCTCTTTAAATTTAATCTCAACAATCTTTTTCTAGATATTTTTAATTTCAAAGTTTAAGTTCCCAAAGCACTTTTCCCCCAAATTTAATCTCCACAACCTTTCCCAAGACACTTCTAATTTCAAAGTTTTGGTTCCCAAGACACTTTTCCCATCAATTTTTTTCACAAAATCCAATCTCAACCATTGATTTACCAAGATCAAATCTCAGCCACTCTTTATCTTGTCCTAGTCAGCCCTAGGATTCAAAAAACGTTGTCAAATGTATAATAGATTTTCAACAGAGGTATGTTGTTCCATGGCTGCACCTGAGGAATATATATATGGGATTAGTGAGGCAACGATGGCATCATCGTCGGGAGATTGCATTCCATTTTCAAGGAGTTTTCGCCACCCCATTCCATGCACTTCACTATATTTTGACAATTAACTCTGGAATACATTTATTTCAGGAAAAATTTTGGCGCGTCGAATTGATGCTCCCTATTTCTTGCAGGAATTTGGTGGTTGTCCTCAAGAAATGCTTGGGGGCGTTGCTGGAGTTCGATAGTGTTCGTGGCATCAGTGAGTTGGCGGGGCCATGAATAGAACAGAATGAGCAGCTGCTTGCTCCGATCCACATCTTGGATCCACCTTTTGAAAACAGATGTACTTAATCCAGTATTGTATATAATTTTATGCTTTTTCTGGGGTCTTAATAAACTCGCCTCATCTCAATAGCGAGAGGAGCGTATTAATTCTAGGATTTTTCTTAATTTTTATAGTTTTTCCTGTTCCATTTGAATAAATCGCTTTCCTAGTTTGGAGTGCCTCAACAGTCATATGAAACTCAAGAATCCAAGGCCTAAAATTTTAGTGGTTTTAAAATCCTAATCATGAAAATTTTTGAGCTTAAGTTTGACGGATTTTATAAACCCATACTTTGACAAATTGCCCTCACCCTTTGCTTGATTTTTATTTGCTGCAGGACATCCGAACGACCGTATGGAGCAATCCACACGACTTTGTGGAGCAATCCACACGTCCATGTTGGAGAAAGAGGAGCAAAGGAGGAGCAGTGTGGTACAAGGGGAGCAAAGGGCCAAGAACTTGGATCGACATGACCGTATGGTTTCAACCACACGGTCATTTAAGGGCATATGGATCTTCTCAACTTAGATGCTAAATCCACACAATCGTTTCGAATCAATGAAACAGCCGCGTAACTTTCTGGAGTTTTGAGCTGAAATTCAACCTCTGACATGGCTGTTTCGAACCAATGAAACGGCCACGTTGATTCCCCCTTAATAGCCTCTAAATCGACTTCACACATCTGTTTGGATTTTCCAAACGGTCGTTTCTTCGACTTCGCCAAGCCTCATTTCTCCGCCACTTGGATCGACACGAACGTGTCATCAGTCGTGTTGATTCAATATATAAAGCGCAGTCCCCCAAATGGTCGAATCATTCTTTATAACTTCAATCTGCTTCGTCTCTTTCAATTTCCCTCTCGACTACCCAAACACCACCTCAGCTCATCCCCATCCCTCACCGTCACCTCAATCTCCCTCCACCATCAGCGCCTCACTTCTGTCGCCTAAACTTCACCCCCTCTTCTCACAAAACCCAGCAACATTTACGGCATCGTTTGGTTCTCGACAGTTGGAAATCGATAGCAAGGCTCAAATTCGAAGGATTTGGCTGCTTGAGGGAGTGAATTACGCTCAAATTTCTTGAAATCGCAACGACCATAGTAGATATCCTTGGGTAAACTCGTTCCTTGCATCATTTTTTGAATTTTTACCCTATTTCGCTTCAATTTCTCGCTGCACATGCGTTTAGGTTGTTGTTATTGTTGCTGCATATTGTGGCTGCCGTGAACACACAATTCATCCTCACATACCCTCACACACCCCCACTACCCTTCACGCACCATCAGCATCCACACACATACACTCCTTCACACACAGCTTTCCCTACTCAACCCACACACACTCACACTTCAATTCATTCACACTATGCCACCACGCACTAAACGCCCATGCCCACGACTCCCAATTAGGGAGGTCTACACGACAACGAAGAGCAGATCGAGCTTTCTCGTCTGCAACACCACCATCACCACTTCCTGTGACCCCACCACAGATTGATACTCTGGGGATCACATTTGCCTCAAAGTCCCAGAGAGATCGTTTTGCCACCCTCTCTCAACGCACCATACTTACCACGAAGTTTGCGAGTGTTCCCGCTCTTGAAACTTTAAGGGCCACCAAGGGTGTAAGTGCCTATTTTCCAACTTAGAGTGGGACGATTTCCTCACTTTTAGAGCCCTTACCTATCAGAGACTCACTCTTGAGTTTCTCAGATCCAAAAAGACCATGGGTTCAAGTTTAGAGTTTCGGGTCATTGACACTGATTATACCCTTTCTTTTGACGCCTTGAACACTATCTTCCATTGGCCCGTCGCCTAAGTAGACGACTCCTTATACCCTGATAGCGCCCATCCTACTTCCTTCGTTGTCTCTCAGTTTTGGGAAATTAACTCTAGGTTGGTAGCCTTCCCTCACACCACTGCTAATGCGTCTTCCATCATTCACCCCTCTTTGCACCTAGACCATCACTTCCTTCCAAACACCTTATTCTACAGGGAAGAGACCGGGACGGTTTCACGGCCTGAGCTTCTCTTTTTATGGGTCATGACACAGCCTATGGTTATATGACCCACCGGTTCCCTGGCCCCACGTAGACTTTTCCATGCAGGGTCATGGTTAGCGCATAGACTTAAGCGGATCGTCTATCACCGTATTGTCTCCCTTGAGATGGACGACAACATACCCTCTATCACTGGCCCTACTTCTTTAGATCTCCCATGTTTATCCCATATGCATACGATCAAGGTGAACTTGAGAGATTAGTATGTATGGCTTTATGGGCTAGAGTGTGATCCCTAAACTGTCCTACCAAACCCCTTACGCACAAGAGTCGATTCGGCTACACAGTGGGCATTTGACCCTGATCCCATCGTTCCTCCCGCTGTGCAACCTGAGCCAAGCCACAACCTCAGCCTCCCCCACTGATCCATCCACCTATATTGCACACACCACTATTCATACGATCACAGAGGAGCCCATCACCACATAGATTACACTTATTGGAGACGGCTCTGGACCGTCTGATCCTCCTCCTCCCCTCGACCCTCATGCACACCTACTCGCATTAGAGGGGATGGCTCGGGACTTCCGGTCCTTCATGGACGCTACGAGAGAGACACTCCAAGATTCTATCTTACATCTCCGAGATCCACTGAGCCCTTCACTCACCCACCACCACCACCACCCCCTACCCCCACCGGAGGATGGCGCTACTCGTTCTGCTCTACCTTCCACTACCCTGACCGAGCCCACAACCTAGCACCACGTTAGCTTGGCGAGACATTTATCTTCTTTCCCGCTACACTTTTTATATCCTCACACTTCATTGATTATATTGCATTGAGGACACTGCATATTTCAGCTTGGGAAAGAAGCATTTCACTTTGTACGTTTTATTTTTCGTTTTCCTTATCCACCTCCACCTTCGTGTTTTTATCCATGTGTATATAACGCATTTTTCTTTTCTCTTTGCTTTTACTTCCATGCATTATATTTCATTTCCCCTTTCACTTTATTTTATTTTCATGCATCATGTTTTCCTTTATATGCATACAAAAAGGGGACAAAAATCCAAAAATATTTGCATCGCATCATGCATTAAGCATCGTGCATTTCCACTCATCATATGTATATACATGTTTTGAGAATTTTCTGAAATCAAACTATATATGCGTGGTTTTTAAATAGAATTTCATTTTCCATCTTTTATGCTCGATTTCTTTGATATCGGTTTGAATATAATATTACGACACATTTTTGGTCTCAGATACCATTTAATATGCTCGTTATATTCATTCTTATATTCTCTAGGATAGAAGTACTAAAAATCGACCTAGGTCTCTTATAGATCCATTTTATGCATGGACTGTAGAATTGATAATCGAGTATAATGGTTTATAACCCATCGAGACTTGGATAACAACATTTTGACGAGTACTGAGGAGTGACATCATTTTATTTATTCATGTCTTTCACTAAAAAAGAGAAGAAGAAAAAATGTATAAATGAGAAAAAGAATAAAACATGCACCGTTCTTCCAGTGACACCAAGTAGCCGGATCCCCATGATGAGCCGTCGGGGCCTCGCACCGAAAGGTTTAGCTTGGGGAGTGCATGTGAATAAGGATTATAATTGGTTCGAGCTAGTAGGTCCGAGGGGCCCTTCTTGGCCTGATGCCCTAATGTCGTCTAACCTAGGAGTCATCAACCCAATGCTTCTTACATGAACCAATTAGAATCCAAATGAAAAAAGAGAGAAAAAAAGAAAAAAAGAAAAGATTTGGAAGCATGAATAAGATTGTCGATTTCATGAATCATGGAAAGTTGAGGTGTTGTGAGAGCCACTTCTTCGATGGACCAATAACCCATTATCGCAGATATATCTTTTCCTCGACCATCGCATCACCTAGATACCTTTGTTTTTGATATAATGACGGGTTAGAGGAATTATCTTAGGTTTTGAGCCTGATCATAGCCTAGTATATCATTTGACGATTCGAGTTAAAAACCACGTCCGAGTAGTATACTCTTATCGATAGTGAGGAGTTGGTGTTTTAGATTTCCTTGAATTTGAAATTCCTATTTGTCACGTATATATGCTCGATTTTATAAAATTCTCGAAACTTATATCATCATTTGCATGCTTGACTGCATACCCCATTCTCTACTCTTTTTTCTCTTCCTCGAGGACGAGGAAGAGTTTAGCTTGGAGGATTTTGATAGGTAGTTTTTATATTTGGTTTTCACGTTCTTTTCACACACGTTTCATTCCACTTCGCCTCGTTTTCCTTGCCATTTTAACCATTGTTCATTTTTTAACGATTTTGGTATCTCCGGTGCATTTCAGGTGAAATTGGAGACTTTTGAAGCGAAAGAACGAGAAATAAGGCTTTTGGAGCGAATATCGACGCATGGAGCTCAATTTCATGAAGATGGGGCATGGAGGAGTGTTATGGAGCTTTGATGGAGCAAGGAGGAGCAGCAGAGCCATGGGATGAGCAGCAGAGCATCTCACACGGCCATGTGAGATGCCTCACATGGCCGTGTGTGAGAGACACGGCCGGTAAGCTGGAGAGAAGTCCCAAAGAGGAACCAAGCCTCTTCATGGCCGTGTCTCTCTTGAAGCCAAAGCCCCCCCATCGAATACCACACGGCCACTCACTCGGTCGTGTAGAGTGTCGCCAAGCGGAAGAAGAGAGGCTAACCACACGGTCGTGTGGCTTCCTCCCCACGACCATGTGATCCCCAACTCGGCAACAGCCAGCAGCATCTTTTGCGTAATGTTATTTAACGACGCGGTCGTGTGGATTTATCCACAAAGTCGTTTTGAATCGGGTTTGTCGCGGCCCGATGGATTTCTGACATGTGCCACGCTGGCGGTGAACCGCGTGGCACAGGGTTTAGATATTTGTAACCGCGAGCGCACGGTGTTGTAGTGTGGCTTGGGGGTCGAACACAGGGAGGCTAGGATGTGCTTGTGTCAAGGAGGACCAAAATCATCCCGTGGGCGAGCTAGCCCGAATCGGTTAATGGGTTGTCATGGAAAAGAATGCAAGGTATGAACAATAAGAAAATAAACCCGGGACTTTGGTTTCCACTCCAACGAGCGACTCTCGCCGATACGCCCTACGGGTAGGATAACGATCAGAATTAGGGTCTAATGGTGAGACGTTGCCTCTGAAAGTGGTACGGGCATCCCATGGGCCCGATATTCCGGTCGGTGCCCAGGATGATACACCGGACTTCCCGGATTCGATCAGTGGGCACTCCCATGTCCATTAACACTGATCGATTCCGAGAGCACTAAGCTCGTAACGATAACTCCCAACGTCTCATCCTGCCGCTCCCGCACGCTAGGATTCGGCGTCTACGCTAAGGGCGTGAGCTATGGCTATGGAGTCAACCGCCAAGTTTATTCCCCCTTGGCCCAACGGTCAAAGGCGGTCTTTTTCCCACCGATGACAATGAAACACCCCGCGTAACCGTTAGATTCCTAATCCCTATCGATTTCCTAGCCCTATGGATGCATCGGGAAGAGCCCCCGAAGGGGTTTCCGCCAAAATCCCAGATTTGGGAACTACTCACAAAAATTCATTAAAAAGCGATCTAAACGAAAATGAACCGTTGAAATCATAATCAGGCGATTGAAATGCGAAGGTAGTAGAGCAAATAAGATAATACTAAAGTTTAAGAAAGATCCAAAAACTTACAATAGAAAATTAATTACAGCCGTCACAATAGGAGAAAATAGTAAAAACTAGCAGCTCTCCCGTTTCTGGAACCCTAGGGGTTCTATTTATAGGCTCTCGTATCACCCGATCGGTTGACAAGTCAACCGATCAGGTGATCCGTTACAGATAATAACAGAAAATGGCGAACTTTCACCCGGTCATATGAATCGGTCGGTTGAGTTCTTGGAGTGACCGGTTGGATCTTGGCGCCATCGGGTGAAGGGATCGGTTGGGTGCCCGTGTCTTTGGCTCTTCAACATCAGCTACAGATGAACCGATCGGGTGAGAGTCACCCGATCGATTGAAATTTGGCTCGAGAAGACAGAGAGTTGGCCCCAGTTGAACCGGCCTGTGAACCGGTCGGGTGACTTCCACTTGAGCTCCGGCTGAGACCGGGTGGTGCAC
This sequence comes from Scilla litardierei, assembly GCA_030789695.1. NCBI lineage: Eukaryota > Viridiplantae > Streptophyta > Magnoliopsida > Asparagales > Asparagaceae > Scilla > Scilla litardierei. The sequence goes on from CM061139.1 coordinate 84,711,486, forward strand.
GCGTGCATCACCCGACCGGTTGGAGATGACCAACCGACCGGGTGAGGGGCTGAAAGATGTATTCTTCGTCGTTTGACCCCCTGGATCACGCGTGACTCCTCCCGTTGCTCCGGGGACACATGATATCATCGTTAAACGTCCCCTACGTGGGCAATCTCCTGCAAACATGGAGAAACAAAGAAAAGTGAAAGAAAACGAGAAAATACGAGAAAACGAATAAAAGACGTCGAAAAACACGGAGAAACACAAAAGAAAACGTGCGTGAATATATGAAATATAAACGCACGTCAAAATCCCCCAAGCTGAACTCGTCCTCGTCCTCGAGGAAGACGAGTGAGAGTAGGAGCTCGGAGGGGAAAAATAGAGAGAAAGAGAGAAAAAGAAAACTCTTTATCCTAGATCATCCGTCAGAGCCAACAAAATCAAAAACGACACACCAAGCAAGCAAACGTCAAATCACATCACTAAACCTAGGAAAACGAGTCCAAATAAGTGTCGTGGGCCCACGCGGTGAGGCGCGAGTGAGTGTGGTCGTGCACTAGCAGTCGGTGTCGCTATCTACGATGTGCAATAAAGCTCGATATTCACAGACACAGGAAACGACCCAAATACCGATTCGAATTTGAAATTGCGGTGAATATCAGTTCAAGCATGCATGAGAAGAGTATAAGAATAGAAGCGTATCATGCATCAGGGATTCCACAACTAGGGTTAAGGAAATCACGCCACTATAGCTTAGATACTAGCTAAAAAGTTCCTAAGCCAAGTGTTTTCGAAAATGATGGGGGTTGAGATGATGTGGAGTAGAACACTCGGTGCAAATTCTCGCCTTCCCTTTATTCTCGGTAGATAGGAAAAATACTCACACTAGAAATTTTTTGGGTTTTGGGTATTTGTATTTTTTTTGGCTTTTTGGCTATACAAAAATTTTCTTTTCTTTTCTTTTTGGGTTTTTCTTTTCTTTTCTCTTTTTTTTTGGATTTTTGGGTTTTTGGCTATACACATGTGTACTCTCCCAAGTGGGAGAACGGTACACGACGAGGGGAATTGCACCAAGTAAAACAAAAAAGAAGTCGAAATCTAAACACTTGGGCAAAGGAAACTATTCTTGCTAAATATAGCGTAGGCTAAATGGGTTATCCTAGTCCTTAATTGTGGAATCCCGACGCATGCGAATTGAAATATATGATATAAATATAGCATGCATATAGTAGAAGCAAATACCGCATATTCAAATCGAAGCATGATAATCTAGGGTTCATTCCTGGACAGGTATATAAAGTAAAATCACAAAGTAGAAGCACACCAAATAGCTAGGCACGATGCACGACTCACAAAAAGCTGAGTGGACCCACGATGCGTGAAATGCAAGAGGACTCGAAACCCTAGGGTCAGTGAGTGTGATTATCGATGCCATGCTAGGTGTGTGTGATTTTGTGGCGATTCATCATAGGGTTCATCTCTAGGAGAAAGAGGTAAAAAGATGAGAAGAGAAAAAAAAAAGAAATAAAAAACACGATGAAAACGACACAAAAACGAAAAAGAAGGACTCAAATGACGCACACAGTGCGACTCCCCCAAGCTGAAGTTTGCATTGCCCTCAATGCAATATGAGTGAGTACGGGAGGGCAATGAAGATGGGGGGGAATACGCACCGACACAAAAAGAAATGAAAACGAGGGAAACACAGAGATGAGATTGAAAATAAAGAAAGATCAAAATCAAAATCAAACGACAAAAAAATAGAAATAAAACCACACGACACGACACTCAAAAGGGGAAAAATAAGCACACACACAAAAAATGAGAAAAACAACAAAACACGACAACACACCAAAATAGACGTCCCCCAAGCTAGACATGACAGTGCTAGCGAATAGAATGTGATCGTGAAATGCAGAAATATGCAAGGGGGAGTCAAAAACAAACAAGGGCAATCAAAATAAAAGATAAAAAAGGAAGTGATGCGACACGTGAATCGGCCCCCCCTTGACAGAGAAAAAGCAGGGCCCCGAAAAGACAGATGGGCACAAATACGGAGGGTGGGCAAAAGCGGGAAAGAAAAATCAAGCAGGGGCACCACCCTCTGGGGGTGGTGATGGGGGCCTGTGCTGGGGTCCATGAGTCGTGGGGGGTGGAATGTGGAGCTCGGAGACATCGGGTGGGTCTTCACGGATGTGGCGAATGAAGCTTTGAAGAAAGGGGAGGTCTCGGTCGACAGACTCCTCGGTTATCCGACCACCCTGTCCAGCTAGGAGGAACATGGCCGTGAATTGGTCGGCTTGGTCGTCGGTTTGGAATTGAGCGAGGGTAGATGGGTAGGAGGTGGTGGGTTGAGCGGGGGGCTGTGTGCGATGAGTATGACGGGTGGGCCTAGGGTTCGAAGAGCTGGTGTCGGTGGGCTTAACACGGCGGGGAGGCATTGTGCGAGTGTCGTGTGTGTGCGTGAGTATGTAAAAATACAATGAATAAACACAAACACGACCAACGAGCAAATGGAGTATTTTAGGGCAAAATTAAAATTGAGTTAAGGAGCGAGTTTACCCAAATGGGATAAAGATCGTTGCTCGTAGACGCCCCGATGCTACTCGATAGGAGCACGCTGTGAAGCCGCGGCGATTTCTTCAGCAAGTTTCGAAATTGGGGAAAACGGGTGAAGGTTAGGGTTTTGGTGTGTGGGTGGAATCGAGGAGAATGGAGAGAAATCGATGGTGGGATGGATAGGGAGATGGGGGGAGGTCGATTAGGGTTGATTTTGGGGAAGATCGGGGTCCGGAGCAAGAGGAGGAGGCGAAACGTCGGGTTGGGATTCGAAACTGGCGAGGGCGGAACGAACGGATGGTCAGGGGTATTTATAGGGTTTTTAGTCGAATCGATCGGGTGACTTGTCACCCGATCAGTTGACAGTTAGGTCAAAAATTCTTGCCGAAGAAGTGCTACAGGCGAACCGATCGGTTGACTTGTCAACCGATCGGTTGGCCGCTCCACTCATTTTCCCGAGAATTGAGGGTTGCTCACCCGGTCGCCTCAACCGATCGTGCTCTAACTCAACCGATCGGTTGATATTCCCCAAAAATTTCCCGAAAATTTTCACCAGATCACCCGGTCTGTCACCCGGTCTCTCCATTCTTCAACCGACCGATTCCTTTGGGGACAGTTGCGGCTTGAATCTGATACATCCCAACCGATCGGTTGAGTTATCAACCGATCGGTTGGGGCTTTGTCTCCTGTAAAAACCAACAGATTGTCTAAGTCCCTGAACGGATGTTCTTGCGGCTGATTTTATTTATAAAAATAGATAAAATAAAGTCAAAAATAACCCTAAAAAGTGGGGCAAAAGTTTAGAGCATGGGTTGCCTCCCATGAAGCGCACTTGTTTAACGTCGTTGGCTCGACGCCCGCAAGTGATGTTCACGGTGGTTGATACGGGTGATGCCCGAAGTTCGGCATCTCTTCTTCATCGGAGCTTACGGCCTTTGGAGTAGTCAGCGGCTGAAGAAAGATTTGCTCGACTACCCTCTCCTTGTTTTTGGGATCCGGGGGCTTCTCTTTCGTATTGGCGCTTACCGCCATCTTCTTAAGGATCCGGACCTCGTCTTTGGTAAGGTCCATGGGCTCTTTCCCCGTTTTCCTCGCATGAGGAGCCTTGGGGAACCCGGGAGGGGTCGTACGCGCTGCACTCGCTTTCTCAGTAGCATCATTGTTCTTGGGGCCGTCTTGGTTTTCTGAATCCTCCAAGTCATCGGGGGTGTTTCTTAAGAGAATCTCCCAGGAGCTCTCTTCAGCAGCTTTATCTTCTTCCACCTCTAGCAAATTACACCGAGGGTCATCTGGGGGATCAGGGTACTTCATGGACAACCCCAGATCAAATTCAACCTTTTCTCCGCTGACGTTTAGCGAGAGTTTTCCGTTCTTCACATCAATCAAAACGCCAACAGTGGCCATGAAAGGCCATCCCAGGATGATGGGAGTGTGTGCGTCTTCAGGCATGTCCATGACAACGAAGTCCACTGGCACATGCACCCCTTTTACATTAACGGGGAGGTCATCCACAATCCCCATCGGATATTTGACCGACCGGTCAGCTAGTTGTAGGGTCATACCGGTGGGCTCCAAATCACCCATTCCTATCCTTTTATACATCGACAAGGGTATCAAACTTACACTCGCTCCGAGATCGACGAGTGCACGATGAATCTTTACTGCCCCGATCGTGCAAGGAATAGAGAAGCTCCCCGGGTCCTTAAGTTTCGGCAGATTTGCCCTCTGGATAAGAGCGCTACACTCCGCCGTCAACACTACTTTCTCCTTTCTAGACCCTCTCGTCACCAAATCCTTCAGGAATTTTGCATAGGAGGGGATTGTTTCGATTGCTTCCAGGAAGGGGATTTGCAAGCTCAGGTCCTTGACCATGGCGAAGAACTTGCCATATTTCTCATCAATTTTGGCCTGAGCTAACCGTTGTGGAAAAGGAACAACGGGTTTGAACACTTTCGGGCTCCCTTCCTCGTTCTTCTTCTTCTCTTCTTCAGAGACTCCCTCCGGAGTCGTAGGATTTGATGACGAAGCACCGGCGTCGTTTGATTTTTCGATCGGTCGCTCGACGACCAACGGTGCTTCCGGTCTGTTAGGGGGCACTCTAGTAGGGATTTGTGTCCCGCTTCTCAGAACGATAGCTGACACATTTGCGTGCTCGTGCACGAGTACCGACGTTTGGGTTGCTCCCCTCAGGTCCACCTCCGGTTATGGCGGTAATTGGTTTTGTGACCTTGAAAGGTTCGCCACTTGTAACCCCAGCTGGGTTACTTGGTCCGTGAGGGCCCGTTGACCCATTTCCAGCTTTTGATTGATCTTCTCCTGGTTGGTTATATATTGAGTCAAGAGAGACTCAACCGGAGAGACTGCCCTCTGTTGGCCATACTGCTGCTGCTGCTGGATTGGCTGCTGATTCCTGGGGGCGTAAAATTGTTGCTGAGGTTGCTGCTGATATTGTTGCTACTGAATCTGACTCTGCTGTGGCCTAGTCGGCTGATATGTTTGTTGCTGCGGCTGCTAAGGCGGCGAGGGCTGGAATGGTGCCCGGTATCCAAAGTTAGGGTGGTTCCGGTTGTTTGGAGAGTAGGCCGGGTTGGAATTGGTTCTTGGTGGATACGGCGCATTTCCCGTGGGGTTGTAAAATAGTGCGCTCGCCTGATCCAATGGTGGTGAGACGTCACCACCGTCGAATTCCCCAAAGAATTCGGATTCTACCGCTGAAATCTGTTGTGTACCGGCCCCACCGGCTCCTACCATTAGTGCGGAGATCTGGGTCGAAAGCAAGTCGAACTTGCTTGAAAGTTTGTCGACGTCCTCGACTCTGTGTATACCCCCAGACCTGGGTGTGGCTCTCTCGTCACACCACCGCTCATTGTTGGATGCCATATTTTCCAGAATATGTCCGGCATCTTCCTCGCTCCTTGCCATGAAGGAACCCCCAGCCGAGGCGTCCATAGAAGATTTTAGGTCATCCCTCAGCCCATTGTAGAACAGATTAATAATCTGCCACTTCAGAAGCTCATGGTGAGGGCATCTTCTCTGCATCTCCTTGTACCTCGTCCAAGCTTCATGCAAGGACTCGTGGCTGGCCTGGGAGAAGGAGGAGATCTCACTCCTCAACTTCATGGTCTTCCCCGGAGGAAAGAACTTCGTCAGGAAAGCGTTGGAGAGCTTCTCCCAGGTATTGAAAGTGTTGGGGTCCTTCCCCCTGAGCCATTGCTTGGCTTTGTCTCACAACGAGAAGGGGAACAACTTCAGACGGATCGCCTCAGTCGTGACACCATTAAACCGGAAGGTGTCACATTTCTCCAAGAAGGAGTCTAGATGCTCGATCGGGCTCTCCATGGGCGCACCCGAAAACTGATCCTGCTGGATCCATGTCACCAAAGACGACTTTAGCTCAAAGCTTTGGGCCGCAATAGCTGGAGAACGGATGGCGGAAGTGGACTCGATAGATGGCATCGAGTACTCCAACAGGGACATGTGAGGCCGGGTGTTCTCCTCCATGGATTCGGGATCATCTCTTCTTTGCTTCTCAGCGGCCAAGCACCTAAGGGTGGTGTTAATCTCTGGATCAACGGGGATCAAGTCGTCGAGACTTCTTGAACTCCTGCGCATGAAAAACAACAAACACCCGTGAAGCGACAAGTGGGAAAGAAACAGATAAGATAAGAAATAAAAAGGAAAAAGGAGAATGCGAAAATTATCACGAGGTAGGGATAAGAGCTAGACACTAGGGTTCAAGAGATCCTAAAATAACAAGCACGTTGCCACCCCGGCAACGGCGCCATAAACTTGACGTGTGCCACGCTGGCGGTGAACCGCGTGGCACGGGGGTTTAGATATTTGTAACCGCAAACGCACGGTGTTGTAGTGTGGCTTGGGGGTCGAACACAGGGAGGCTAGGATGTGCTTGTGTCAAGGAGGACCAAAATCACCCCGTGGGCGAGCTAGCCCGAATCGGTTAATGGGTTGTCACGGAAAAGAATGCAAGGTATGAACAATAAGAAAATAAACCCGGGACTTTGGTTTCCACTCCAACGAGTGACTCTCGCCGATACGCCCTACGGGTAGGATAGCGATCGGAATAGGGTCTAATGGTGAGACGTTGCCTCTGAAAGTGGTACCAGCATCCCATGGGCCCGATATTCCGGTCGGTGCCCAGGATGATACACCGGACTTCCCGGATTCGATCAGTGGGCACTCCCGTGTCTATTAACACTGATCGATTCCGGGAGCACTAAGCTCGCAACGATAACTCCCAACGTCTCATCCTGCCGCTCCCACGCGCTAGGATTCGGCGTCTACGCTAAGGGCATGAGCTATGGCTAGGGAGTCAACCGCCAAGTTTATTCCCCCTTGGCCCAACGGTCAAAGGCGGTCTTTTTCCCGCCGATGACAATGAAACACCCCGCGTAACCGTTAGATTCCTAATCCCTATCGATTTCCTAGCCCTATGGATGCATCGGGAAGAGCCCCCAAAGGGGTTTCCGCCAAAATCCCAGATTTGGGAACTATTCACAAAAATTCATTAAAAAGCGATCTAAACGAAAATGAACCGTTGAAATCCTAATCAGGCGATTGAAATGCGAAGGTAGTAGAGCAAATAAGATAATACTAAAGTTTAAGAAAGATCCAAAAACTTACAATAGAAAAGTAATTACAGCCGTTACAATAGGAGAAAACAATAAAAACTAGCAGCTCTCCCGTTTCTGGAACCCTAGGGGTTCTATTTATAGGCTCTCGTATCACCCGATCGGTTGACAAGTCAACCGATCGGGTGATCCGTTACAGATAATAACAGAAAACGGCGAACTTTCACCCGGTCATATGAACCGGTCGGTTGAGTTCTTGGAGTGACCGGTTGGATCTTGGCGCCATCGGGTGAAGGGATCGATTGGGTGCCCGTGTCTTTGGCTCTTCAGCATCAGCTACAGATGAACCGATCGGGTGAGAGTCACCCGATCGGTTGGAATTTGGCTCGAGAAGACAGAGAGTTGGCCCCAGTTGAACTGGCCTGTGAACCGGTCGGGTGACTTCCACTTGAGCTCCGGCTGAGACCGGGTGGTGCACGCGTGCATCACCCGACCGGTTGGAGATGACCAACCGACCGGGTGAGGGGCTGAAAGATGTATTCTTTGTCGTTTGACCCCCTGGATCACGCGTGACTCCTCCCGTTGCTCCGGGGACACATGATATCATCGTTAAACGTCCCCTACGCGGGCAATCTCCTGCAAACATGGAGAAACAAAGAAAAGTTAAAGAAAACGAGAAAATACGAGAAAACGAATAAAAGACGGCGGAAAACACGGAGAAACACAAAAGAAAACGTGCGTGAATATATGAAATATAAACGCACGTCAATTTCTAGGGTTAGTATAAAAGGAGATGGGCGACGTCGAGGGAGCCGAGTTCTTGGGCTGGTTTTGATCCCTTTTTCATTGTTTTAAATTAGTTTTAGGAGTAGGATTAGTTTTACATAGGATTTTGGGTGCTTTTCTCTTGATTTTGTAATTGAGATTGACAACCTCTCTTACGGATTCGTGAGATAAGTATATTATTTCTCTTCTCTTGTTGTTTTAGTTCTTGTTTTGTTATTAATTGTAGTTCTTGATTGTGTTCTTGTTGCGATCGTTAATTCTTGTGATTGTTTCCCTTTTATATGTTCTCGTATCGTAATATTCATTAAATCCCCATAGAGTCGTATCCCATTCAATTGATTTGTGTAACTCGCAATGACCTTATATCGAGCTAGTACTCGATCAATCCGCCTCCCTGTGGACGACCTGTAAAGCGCTACGATGACGCCGTGTGCTTGCGGTTTACAAATATTTAACACGATAACATATACAAACATTTATATATGTGTATATACTAACTTTATCTTTGCAAATTGTTTAAAGTTCAAAACTACTCAGAAAAGATAATAAACAAAGACAACATATTGTAAGAAGCATCAAACACAAGACGGAGCATAACAATGAAATTTTGTATCTTGTGAAAAGTGATGCGATCTTCATTTTTGTTCTTGCATATACTTAGAATGTAAAAGCCTTGGTGATGATATATCTTTGTCCTTTAGGGTCCTTCCTCAAAAAATCAAGTCAATGACAAAACTAGTCGACTAATTATATTCCACAAAAATTCACAAAAAATTGCATATATTTATAAGTCATAAGGATCATTTTTCAATAATTTCCTAAATTTCAGTTTTCTAGTCGACCAATAAATTTTCCTACCCGACCAGACATATATTAAAACACTTATCTTAACCGCTATATTTTTGACTGTTTTTAATCTGACCATTTTTTGTTTGTTACCTTTTCAAAATCAACCACCAACTTCTGAAATCAACCAAGGGTAGTTTTAACTACCACAAATAGACAAAATTCTAACCGTTTTTGACAGTTTCTGACTGTTGGTTCCTGTCTTTTCGTCAAAGGTTGACTCAACAGTCATATCACAGATTTGCAGCAAAACTATTCGACTAGTCACTTCTATTAGTCGACTAATTTTTGTAAAAACGGTTCAGATTTTTCTAAAATTTTGGGGAGTTGTCAAACGGTCAGCAATTACCCCTTTGGCCTATAAATAGACCCCAAGGTCTCTGCCTCGATATATGAAATCATTCACTCTCTTTCTTTCTTAAGTTGTCTTTCTCACTCTAAAAAGAGAGAGTTTTCAGATTTTTTGGGGAACCTCTGATCGGTCCATATTTTACACCTTTTTTCTGCATGTTGGCATGCCATTTTGATCGCCCATATCGCGTTTTTCACGATTATTCGACGATATTGCGATGCTTTTCACTATTTCTTGTTTTTGTCGTATTTCAGGAGATATGGAGCGATTTGGAGCGATTTTGAGATCAAGAGAATTTGCACCCAATTTGGAGTGTCGCCCACGGCTCATTTGCAGACTTATCGGCGATGGAGGATGAGTAAAAGAAGAAGGAACTTCATAGGAGCGACGAGAAGGAGAAACGGAGAAGATTGGGCATTTATAGCATGCCACGAGGCCGAGTGAAGCACTCGTTCGGTCGAGCGAGAAAGCCCACTCGGCCGACCAGAACGGATACGTGCACAATGTTTTTCAGCGTATACTCGGCCGAACAAAGAAAGCCTACTCGGCCAAGTGAGAAACTTCACTCGCCCGAGTGGTACAGGGAATTCGTCCAGAGAAAAGGTCGAAGTTACTGGAATTTTCAGAGATCCTTTGGAGACCTACTCGGCCGAGTAGAGAAGTCCACTTGACCGAGTGAAGAATCTCACTCGGCCGAGTGACGCCGATGACACACACGCCCAGATTTTCAGATAGCCTTCCACTATTTTGAAATCTGCTATCATTTCAACAATCAAATTATTTTTCTCATATTTTTTATGGATAGTAGACTTCATGACAGTTGTAACGCCGCTAAGAACGTGCCAATCGGAGGTCGGATGAAATCTGGAGGATTTCTGCAAGTTGACGCTGTAGTGCTGGAATTTCCACTCGGCCGAGTCATTTTCCCACTCGGCCCGAGTGGCAGCAGGCCCAGATTTTAAGTTGCGGCCTGGGCTATTTTTGGGCACGATTTTGGGGGGTTTTCTAGGGTTATTTGCTAGGGTTTTGGGGGGCTATATAAGGGGTTTGTAGCCGTCATTAGAGAGGTTCCCAAAATGTTTTATTAGTGATTATTTTAGAGGTTAGGCCATGCCCTAGGCCCCCTCTTGGATCTAAAAGCTTGTATTTGGATTGAAGATCTTCATCAAAGCTAAGTATTTTGTTCTTGTTATTTGAATCTTTGTTTTTATATCTGTTTGTATGCAAGCAATTATTTTTATTGATTCTCATATCGTTATTGCTATGCTTGAGTAGATTTGTTGTTCTAGGGCATGTGGATGAACCCTATGGATCTAATTTCAGATTTTTGATGAATGAATTTCTAAATTGCTAGAATTGCTAGGAGGTTAGGTTGTGATTGATTTATTACGGATAGCTAGGGATTTCTATCGATTGGGGTTTGCAAGAGATTGGATTCTAATCGATGGGAAGGCCTAGATATTCGATTTAGGTTTATAATCGAGATTCTCTAGACTTGGTTTGCAGGAGATTGGACCAAAGATAGGATTTTTATTATAAATCTATACCCATATTCGTTTGCAAGAGATTGGACGAATACGAACTATCACAACCTAGATCGTAACTCGAGTTTTCACGAGAGTGGGCTCGAGGGGCGATTGAACGATGATGTCGATCCTAATGCTAGTGGCTTAGGCTAGGGTTTACAAGAGATTGGGCTCTATCCTAGGGTTGCTATAGACCGGCAATAGCGCGAGACCGTGAGCTTGGTTCTCTATTCAGTTACGACTAGTTCACCTCAACACAAGTCTAGTAATATTGAGATTCACTATTTATAATGATGAATGACGATCCGTAGTGGGGATTCCCTAGCTCTAGACTCTTTTATTGTATTGAATTCGAATCGCTATTTGACCCAACATCTTTATCACCGACACCGACATCCATCACCATTGTCATTACATCATTCCATAACCATCTCCACCAATAAAACATTCGTAGTCAACCCAACCTAAGATAAATTGGAGCCAACACCACCTCCTTGTGTTCGATACCCGCTCTCCACTTGACTGTGCGCTTGCAGTAAAACTACAATAGTTCTTCGGGTGTATATCCGGGGCCGACCAAGTTTTTGGCACCGTTGCCGAGGAGGTGTTTCCCGTTGGGTGCCAATTTGTCACAATTAGGTTGATTAGACCACGAAGAAAAAAAATTAACAAAAAGAAATTTTCACCCTTGCCACCATTATTATCATTTCTATATTCTCTTGTGCCACTGATATTTTTCTTCAGGTATTTGTCTTTTTTGATCAGGTTATCTGGAAAGCACAATGATGAGTACACACTCTGACCTGCAACACGATGAAACTTTTGCATTCCAACTGGGGGAACTCGTGGATGAAGTTCAAACCACGAGACCTATTTCCATCAATGTAGAGGACCACCTTGAACAACTATTTGCCACCTACATCATTGAACAACTCCCCCAGAAGGAACAATCAAAGGCAGCATTAGGGTCGATATTAGAAATGATAAGCAGTATTTGGAAGTTGACAGAGTCCCTCAGCCGCCAATGAATGAAGTCATCGAAACATGCACCGAAGAGATCAACGCTCGAGAAGAGCTACCTTGGGATACCCACGTACAGGGAAGTATACTTGATGAATCCTTTTGTGACACCTGTTTATACACTGACTTATCCTTTGATGGCAGGTGCGAACAAGAGGAGAGCGGTAGTTCAATTGATTCGGGAGCAGAGTTACCTGAGCAGCTGAGAGAGGATACCATGGAGACAGCTATCACAACACAGAAGGATATTGGATTATTTCCAGGGAAGTTTCGTCCACCATTATTTAATCCATATATTTCTATAGACAATCCTCTTTGGGATACTTTTATTACGAGGGTGAATTTTTTGCAGCGAACTGATGCATCCTATTCTCTGCATGGTACAGGTGGAGTCCTTGTGGGAATACTGGAGGATGCATTGCTGGAGTTCGTTGGAGTCCGTGGACACACGCATCTGGCAGAGCCATGGAAGGAACAGTTGGAGCAATTGCCTGCACCGGCAAAGATACTGGATCCGCCTTTTGCTATAGGTGATATCAATCCAGTAGTGTAGAAATTTTTATGCTTTAAATAAACACGAATTCTCTCGACAGTGAGAGGACCGTATATATTTGCTTGAATAAATATTACCTCATATGACGGCAACAAAAATTTTTACACCCCAAACCCATTATATATATTAATTGCCCTCTTTATATTTTGATGTGTCACATCCTTTTTGCTCACTACCCATCGAGCATTTCTTTCAAGTGAATACTCACATTCTTATTCGTTTGACTCAATCTCGCTTAGCAAAGCCATGACATTTTTGATCGAGTCATTTGAATATGATTGTTTAGTATAAGCTTGGGAAAAGCGCTCTCATGCATCATTGCATATGCATGTAGTTGCTTTAGGATTTCATGTCATTCATTTCATCAATTTTCATTCACTCCCTTATTATTATCGTTGTTCCTCATATTCTTCCATTATGATCACATTGAGGACAATGTGAAGTTTAAGCTTGGGGGAGTGCATTTCCATACCATCTAGTTAGTGCATTTCCATACCATCTAGTTGCACTTTTACTTTATTTTTAGGGGTTTTTTAGAATTTTTCAAATTTTTGCATCAAATTTTTGATTTTTCCATCTTATTTTCCTTTTATGTGTGTTCATGTATCATATTGTGTGCTTGTTTTTCTTTTCTTTCCTCTCTTTTATTTTTATTTCTTTATTTTCATTTTTTCTTCTTCCGCTAGATGAATTTCGTATGATGATATCTCTTATTGCTTTAGCAACCATCATGATGCTTATTATTCCTTGCCATGATACTTTGAGTATTCCATAGTCTTGCTATCCATGTGCTTGCTTATATATTCTTTTGATGATTCCTCTATATGAATGCATGATATTAATTGAAGCTGAATGTATTGATTAGTGTTTAGTATGCTTTTGTTGGAAATGCACCAAGATTCACGCATCATTAGTATATCTGAAGCATCAGTTTTATTGTCTTATTCACCTTCTGTTGCATGCTTGATATGATTGTGCGCTTTACCACTTGACTTCACTTTTTATTGAGTTGATTGAGAATATTCATGCTTACATATGAGTTTTAGTTGAAGTATTATTTTATTGAACCGTTCGTGCACATCTTAGAGTGAACCGAGTGCTACATTATTTCTTTCTCCACATAAATCTTTTTATTCTCTACATGTCACTTGAGTTCACCTCCTAAAGCTACTTATATCGCATCTTTTTCCCAAAAATCCCTACAAAAGAAAAAGGTTGCTCCAAAAAGTCCAAAAAGCCAAAAAGGAGCCAAAAATCAAAAATACAAATCAAATTGCTCCTACAAAAATCCTAGAAAAAGAATGAGAAACAAAATGTTCAAAAAAGAAAAGGAAAGATATTTCTCTATCTCATTATTGGAGCGACAAAATACTTGGGAAAACCAAGGCAAAAATCTCATTTTCCACTATCATATTCCTTTAGATGTGATGCCTCAAGCTAAGCTTGGGGGGTGAACTCGTTTGACCATATGAGTGAGTACGACATTAGAGTGGAGAGGTGCACGAATGAGGAAGTTTGATAATGCTAAAACTTAGCAAAATACTTTAGTTATGGAGATTTCTTATGAATAGATATAAATATGTGAATGCCATGATTTATTCCATTCTCCATTGCATGTTTGGTGTGATTCTTATATGCTTCTATTATAACTCTTGATTGAAAAGTGCATCGTCAACATTTGTATATTAAATTCTTTGAAATGCGTGATGTGGATATGAATTGATTGTATGAATTTAGAGAGTCCCTTTTGTTGTTCTTAAAAGCTTGCAAGTGTAGGATCCTGCCAAAACAGAGTTAGGATCGATAAATGAAGTTTAGACTTACGCTTGCGTATGCGGCATGGTAGTCTACAAACTTCGCCTTCGGATTCGCCACGACGGATCGAGTCTTCTCACGAACGGAGTAAGGCTACTAAATCCACAATCTAAATCTCTACTTTAGATTAAGAACTTGGATAGAGGGAGAGGAAGTATTTTGGCAGAGCTTCGCTAGAATGAAGATGCATGCATGAATGCCATGCAAAAGTGTGAAGAAATGGCTTACCCTTGGGTCTTATTTATAGCTCCCAAGGTAGTTATTTTAGGGTAAGTTGTTCCTTTGGAACAACTTAATTAAGGTGTACCATGATACATGGCACATTATAAGCTTAAGTTGTACCAAATGCATGGTACAACATAAGCTTAAGATATTCCCCCTTTATTAGCCATATGTCGCATGCACTTATGCATATATAATGCGACTTTCCCACTCATCCAGAGATCCTCTCCGCAAGGGAACAGATTCCCTTTGCACACGACTTTGTGTATGCGACGTTCGAGGTCCGTATTCCCTCGTACATCCCCCACAAGGGTGTACAAACGTCTTCCATATCCAACATCTCCCACTCACACTTGAGGGGATTGTAAGAGAACGTCTTTCTCTTAGTTCTTTCATCTATCATACCGAGAAATAGACCGTGCGACCGTCATGCGCGTAGAGTCTGTTGTTGTGCACTTGTTAGAGATACACAATGACCTCGAAGGTGCAAACACTACTACAAAATGGACCTTTAACAGCGCTTAAATAAGGCCTTTAATAGCGCTTTACAAGCGCTGTCTATCTCGCCGCTGCTATGGGGGCTGGTTTTAATAGCGCTTTACAAGCGCTGTTAAAGGGGTGGCCTTTAACAGCGCTTGTTAGTGCAAGCGCTGTTAAAGGGGGGCCTTTAACAGCGCTTGTTAGTGCAAGCGCTGTTAAAGGGGGGCCTTTAACAGCGCTTCTTTAGTGCAAGCGCTGTTAAAGGCCCCCCTTTAACAGCGCTTGTTTGTGCAAGCGCTGTTAAAGGGGGGCCTTTAACAGCGCTTGTTAGTGCAAGCGCTGTTATAGGGGGGCCTTTAACAGCGCTTCTTTAGTGCAAGCGCTGTTAAAGGCCCCCCTTTAACAGCGCTTGTTTGTGCAAGCGCTGTTAAAGGGGGGCCTTTAACAGCGCTTCTTTAGTGCAAGCGCTGTTAAAGGCCCCCCCTTTAACAGCGCTTGTTTGTGCAAGCGCTGTTAAAGGGGGTCCTTTAACAGCGCTTCTTTAGTGCAAGCGCTGTTAAAGGCCCCCCTTTAACAGCGCTTGTTTGTGCAAGCGCTGTTAAAGGGGGGCCTTTAACAGCGCTTGTTAGTGCAAGCGCTGTTAAAGGGGGGCCTTTAATAGCGCTTCTATAGTGCAAGCGCTGTTAAAGGGGGGCCTTTAACAGCGCTTGTGCCGGCAAGGCAGCAAAAGTCGAGAGTTGCATAGTTGATGTCCACATATGAATTGCAACACGCAGCTTCAATTTGAAGATCTACACGGTTTGACACGATATGCACCACATGATCTGCACTCAAAAAGCAGGCCATTTCGAAATCAGTGCACTGCTGTAATTGTAGGAATACATGTCTGTTTCTTGGGCTTTGAAGCTGATGTTTGCACTGCTTGGTTCTTGCAGGTTGAGGCCAGCACTGTAACCACAATCGCTAATGCCAAACACATGTTTAATCCCTCCATAATTACCATACAGATCTAACGAAGCTTCTTGATTGTTATCACCAACCAAATGGCCGTGGGTGCCCTCAAATCCGCCGTAGATGTAGTTGTTCTCAAACCCCAACCCGTCAGAAGAGCTGCAGTTCTGCTCATGGCCACCAAACGTTAGCAGATTGCTCCCGTGCTCCTCTTTGATCATCTGATACTGGCAAGGGGCCTGATGAGCTTTGAAGAGATGCAGTGACGGTAACGTTGATGAGATTATTGATGGCGCCATATTCGCAATTCTGTTGTCAAGAACAGGCGGGAAGAGAAGCTGCTGCTGCTGCTGTTGCTGCTGCTGCTGCTTGATCTGTTGGTTTGATTTTCTTTGAGATCCAGGAATGCCCAAGAGCTTCTTCTTCAGCTTCGTGTTCCAGTAGTTCTTGATATCGTTGTCGATCCTGCCTGGCAATTGCGCCGCTATGATCGACCACCTGCGTTAAAGACATCAAGCATTGTGACATCGATACGAGTATCGAGTTTAATGGTGGCAACTGGCTGACCTGCTTCCAATGGTAGCAAAGAGCGTGCAGATGACCTTATCCTCGTCATCAGAGAAGCCTCCATGCTTTATGTTTGGCCTCAGGTAGTTGAGCCACCTCAGCCTGCAGCTCTTCCCACATCTCCTCAGCCCTGCAAGGCACATAGCAAGCAACACAGTGATTCAAACTCCTTGGAGGCAAACAACTGATCAAATCGAAGAGACGATATTTACCAGCCTTTTGTGGGAGTGCAATCCAATTGCCTCCAGTGCCATTCTTCTCAATGAACTCCCTGAGCTTCAGGTCTTCCTCAGGGGACCAAGGCCCTTTCTTCACCTTTGACTTGTCACAGCATGGAGCCCTCCCCATTGTGAGATCTCCTCTCTCCTTCCTTTTTGTCCCCATTGTGAGATCTTTTCTTCACCTTTGATTATTATAAAATGTAATCAAAGTAGTCTGTCAACTAAGAGATGTTTTATGCAACATGGTATATCTCAATAAAAGAAATACTAAATATCTTTATCATACCTTGATCAATAAATCAAAGTAACCTTTAGTGTCAGGATCTGATATGGGAGTGTACCTGAAAAAAATCCACATGTATTTCGAGAGAAAAGATCTCAATCAGGTTCAGAACTGAAACTTCATGAGGAGGAGAATCATATAATGGAAATTGAGCGTGTGCACTGTTTGAAAATTCAGAGTTCATAACTTCTAAATTGATTTGCTATAAGAAATAAAATGTCTAGTTCATAACTTTTAAACATTTGAGTGCGCGCGCGCGCTCTCTCTCTCGATCAACACTTTGGAATAAAAATTGAAACAAAAAAAAAAACAGAAAACGGGGGCACAAAATTTGTAACATTTCTCTCCTCTCACCAAAAAAAATGGCAAAATTTATGAGTTATATCTGCAACTCTCCATAGAATGAGATCTCACTGGCTGATTTCTTCATCAATTGCTCACTGTAGAAGATCAGGCCTTTTAACAAATCGGCCCTGCAAGAACAAAAACATAGAAATCAGTATTAAGAAGTTGATAAACTCTAAATCAGAATGGCAAATGATACATTTATAGCTACATGAATTGTAAAGTACTTTTCAGGCTACATATAGTGGATGCAGTGTAAGATCAATGAATCTTACACTTGCCTTCATCCGGGGCCTGCGATCAGCGTTCACCTTCCTGACCTGGTACCGTATCTTCTTGGAGAGGAGACGTGTCCTCCGCTTCTCCCTGTACCTCTTCACGCTCGCCTCCCTCCCTCCCCCGGCTTCGCCGTCCGGACGCAAGTCGATGTCCAGGGCCTCTTACAAAGTTCAGGGCCTCTTTCTTTTTATTTAGGAATTGAAGAGTGTTTAAGCATGAGCGAATATCACTTTCTGCAAAAATTAAACATAAACGGAAGGATAAACAGAAGACACGATGTAAGGCTATCAAAAAGTACAAAACCATATTTCTGGACCACATAACAGAAGACACGATGCAAGCATTATTAATGCAAATTGACCAAATATCACAACTTTATCAAAGGGTTAAAAAACAAAGTTTCACTGAATATCGACCTTTAGGGTGCACATCTATACTAAAGTGACATATTTCTGGACCACATAACGACACCAATCTTCCTTGACTTCAGCTAGTTGATCAGGAGAGTAAGTAGCACATTGGTAGTCAGGGAAGTACTACAAAATAGAATATCATAGCAAATAGCAAATATATGTTATAATCAAATATTAGCAAATATAACTAAAAAATGCGAAAAATATAAATTAAAACTAAAACTACATACCGTATCTGGGATGATGTTTTCATTTTGTGAAAGGATTTCTTTCATGAATCGCATAACATAATAACCACAATCAATTGTATTGGTCTGAAGGGGGCACTATACAATTCAAAAAATGAAAAATTATATGAATGGTGAGTTATCCTTGGTTGATCTAGATTTGAGCAACATATGAAATTAGAAGAGACCGTTGTACATACATTTATACGGATCCACGTGGGTTTGTTTGATCTAGATTTCGGGCCCCTGGTTCCCTTAGAAGCACGATAAATGCACAAAGCTCTAACAAAATAAAATAAATTTAGTCAACTCGTTATATTCAACATATATCATATTTACATATTGACATAAAACACAATTAACTTACTTGTCGAATGTATCCTTCATGGTTCGATTATATTTTGGATCATGATGCAAGGAATCCAAATAATATATTGTCTCTGATGTGGCATTGATGACTAACAACACCCAATGACCCCTACAAAAGTAGTTAGCAAATTCTAAGTGACTACATTCTTAGGAATTCATTAAATTAAATAAAATATATTAAAAAGTTATTTACCCTGTATTATATGGTGCCAAGAATAACTTCCCTGTCTCGTTATATTCAATAAGTGCATCGGCTATATACTTCGTTGGCTCATCAACAAAAGAAGATGTGTTATGTGGGCATAAGAATGAGAATCTCCTTGTGTTTTGTCTGTTGACAACCAACTCATAGTACAAGTACCTTGAATGAAGATTAAAAATAAGTTATCAATAATATCAACGTTTAATTGAAATGAAATTCTAAAAATTGTTTTTTGGTCTGGAACCATGTTTTGTTGTTCTTGAACCATGTTTTGTTGTTCTTGAACCATGTTCTGGAACCTCGAGTGAAAATTATGGAATCCAATGCATGAGTTGCAATTTGCAAAATATTATAAGTGTGATGTGGCATTCAAGAAAAGCTCAAACAAGCTTGCATAAATAATGTGATTCACCATGGACACTTGATATTTAGAGTTCCTGTAAAATTCAGTTGTGTCATAGCATATCAGAAACAAAAATAAGGAATCAGACTGCCCTGGCAAGATATATGTACCAAATATTTATGCTTGACATCGATCAATTTTGTATATGTGCACTTTTTTGTGCACTCTAATGACACATAATGCATAATCAGAGATGTGGATGATCGTGAATCCATGTAATTACATCGTATATTTGGCTGTATGATGACTTCCAAATCCTGAGCATTATCACATAAGACTAAGCATGACATAACTGGGTGCATTCTGCATCTGGAACAACACATAAGCTAGGCACAAATAAAACAGAATATATGTTATGTTGTTATTTAGAAAACAAGTGTACCATTTGTTGCCTTTGTTATTTGGAACACAGATGAAATTAAGAGAGAGAGAGAGAGAGAGAGAGAGAGAGAGAGAGAGAGAGAGATCAAAATGACAGTGCTCAGAATCAAGGTGGAAGCAGAAGTATTTGAATAAACCACAGCACTGATTGAAGCAGAAGTGAGCTTAAGTAGATATGATCTTATTTTTTTTAGCTTTTTGGCCGTATTTAAATAATCATGCCAGGATTTTCTGAGCATTTTTAACATGTAAGTGCATATGTCGGTGTGGTCATTTCCATCCAATTTGTTTGTGCACATGCCATGCCCAACTGAACACATAATGAACAAAAGCTTAATAACATAACAAGCAAGGTAAATGCAAATCGAAAATACATGTCAGCCTTTAAAAGAACATGTTGAACTTAAAAGTAATTGGTAATGAAGGATCCTTTTGTCGGAATATTGCCCGCATAGCTCACACTATGAATCAACCTAATATGCCTACTGAAGGAAATTTTTATTGAAACCTTAACCTTATTTAGCTTCTTAATATGGCATATAGGTTTATCAAAGGAAAACCATGAAGATTAGTGAACAAAATAAAGTCATGTTGACAGTTAGAATGTCATTTCTATTGCAAGAATTACAGTTGTTATTCTATGTTATATGTGATCATCAAGTCAGAAAATTGTGAAGTATCCATGTACTTGAAATCGTTAGTTTACAAGAAAAATTCTGATTGGAGAATCATTAAAAAGAAAAGAAATATATAAAAACACAATTAAAATAAATATAAAAACTTTACAAGAAAGATCAAATGGGAAAAAATGTACTAAAATCTAAGAGTAAAATAGAGGAGGGGGAAAATGAAGCTACATTGAAACTAGTTTTTTTTAAAGTCTTCAGATTTTAGTGAGTGAACTGCAAGCCAGAATCACAGGATCGGCCACGCAAGTGCCACCCTAATAATAACAATGGCGATCATAATAAAAAAAGGAATAGCATGAAATAAATTAGGGACGAGGGAGAGGATCAATGAAGAGGTCAAATGACTCAGATCCCCACACATGAAGAAGAAGGTGGGAACGATTCCCTCCCGACAACCAAATCTACTGAAAAGTATTTCCTTCTTCGCAATCTTCCTCCCTTGGGCTCCACCACCTCTCCTCCCTTTTTTTTCTCTCTCTCTCCCTCCCCCTGTCTTTAAACCTTCACTCAAAAATCCTCTCTCTTAGTGGGCAATCTTGAGGAGATCACAAGAACTGGTACTGAGCTGAGCTGGTACTGAGCTCTACACTTTTATAGAATAAGCAACAAATATCAAATGACATTATCCTTTCAACATACATATCATCTTATAGATCAACCTGGTACTGAGCTCTACACTTTTTGTAAATTCTATCCCTACTTCAAGTGCATTTACACATGCTAAAAAATCTACTTTCCAAAGTGAAAGCATTAAAGGAGCCCCTCATGCATCTCAGATGATACCTTTCCTTGAGTAAAATTTTGTAAAAAGACCATCAGTCACAAGAAGAATAAAGGGGAATCAAACAAAACAAGAGAAAAAATTGCACTCCGGTCATGTGCGATTTCCAAAGACAATCCCCACGATTTTAGACACAACAGTCCCATTTTCTGCACTTTCGGAAACACAATAGAACCATTCACAACCGCAACAACAGATTAAGTCATCACATCGAAACCCAGTAATTTTTTTGAACATAGCTTTCGAAATAGATTTTAATGAAACTATCTGAAAATGAAGAAGTGAGTACAAGGGTTTGCCGCTCTGGCTACTCATGATATTAATAGCGATACATTAATATAAGATTTAACTATCACATATTCTTCTGTATAGATCTTCTACGATGCAACACACGTATAAGAAGAAAAACAATTCTAGGCCCCATAATGGATTACCAATGTCACTAGTTCTGTTATATGTGTGTCCTCCTATTGGCACTAAGTTTTTATAGCAATTATGATTATAGAAGCTGAGTTCAATTTTAGCGCAAGTTTAAGACATGGCCTACGTCACAGTGAGAATAAGTTATGTATGCTCTATTTATTGAATCAAAAGTGATTTATCCTGTGATTTAGTTTGCTTAGTAGGCATTTAACTCGCCCAGCAATTGCTATGAGCAAGGCTAGTCATACCTGCAAATTATGTATGAATCAGTATCAGTAACTCCAATGAGTCAATTTCCTGGGCTTCAACTCTTTGATATTCAACCTTTTTTAACTGAAGAAGGAGAAAGCCTCTGCCCAAAAGAATAAAGACAAGGGCACATGTTAAAAGCACCATTCATCTAAAAGAAAAAGAAAAAGAAAGAAAAGAAAGAAAAAAGGTGATCCAAGACAATTGCAGTGTCATATATGATAGCAAGTTTATTGGATTCATTAGCAATATCCTATTTAATAAGTTTCTATTTATTTGTATTATTTTAATAATATTTAACACCAAACTTTCATTCGTTTTCGTCATGTGTTTTTTATAATATCTCTTAATTCATGACAACATATTTAAATATAAATATAACTTTACTCTTATATTCAAATTTCAAAACTATATATCTGAAAAAAATTAATAGGTTGGAACGGTACATGATGGAAAGAGAGCCACCAAGCATATGTTAGAATCTCAAATACTCACCACTCTTCTTTCCGCTAGAATGAGCCTCTTTCTTGTTGGATCTTTTCACCTACACAATTAAACATTTGCTATTATCTTCCTGTTGTAAGGTACTATGATGGTTCGAGCCATTATCTAAATCCAAATAACATAAATATTAATCTGGCAATTATTTAAATCAAAATGAAGTAAACATTACTATGATATCCCTACTTGCACTTTCTCTGTTATTTGAATTGAATCAACCCGTTGTCTCTTAGCTCCAGAAGCTGCAAAATGTTATTACATGAGTAAATCCAAGTATCTCATATCCTTTGAGCAATTACGTGAGTAAATATTAATCCAAATAACACAAATCACCATCAGAACTGTTTCAGTTGCGAAGAAGGTTCAGGTTCAGGTACAAGCCATTGAACACACAATTAACTCATAGTAGCTAAGAAAAGATTGGATATTTCCCCACTCAATAGACGAATCCAGACAAAGAAAACACAGCAAAGGTCCGCGTAAAAGAAATAAACCCTAGATTTGACGGGTGAAACACTTACCGCATTACTGGAAGTCGGTGCCGTGGACGAGCGGGCACGAGAGGAGGCAGAGGGAGGCGACGACCGCCGAGAGGAGTAAGAGACGGTGGAGCCCCACACTGACCGCCGAGAGGAGTAAGGCGATGGGAATTTAGCTTTAGTCGGGCTTCGGAGCGCTGTTGACCTAGGGCTTCGGAGCGCAACGAAGACGGCAGCGGACGACCTAGGGCTTCGGCAGCGGAGCTTCTGCGTGATGGGAATTTAACTTTAGTCGGGCTTCGGAACGCTGTTAAAGCGATTACATGAGTCGGGCTTCGGAGCGATCGATATTGCGAACCCGTGAATGTATAATACCTTTAACAGCGCTTGTTTGATACAAGCGCTGTTAAAGACCACCCTTTAACAGCGCTTGCACAAACAAGCGCTGTTAAAGGGGGGGCCTTTAACAACGCTTGTTTATGAAAGCGCTGTTAAAGGCCCCCCTTTAACAACGCTTGTTTGTGCAAGCGCTGCTAAAGGGTGGCCTTTAACAGCGCTTGTATCAAACAAGCGCTGTCTATTGGGACTTGTAACAGCGCTTGTTCTAAAGAAGCGCTGTCTATTTGGACCTTTAACAGCGCTTGTAGAAAAAAGCGCTGTCTATTGTCTGACATTTAACAGCGCTTCTTTCTACAAGCGCTGTGTATTATCTGTGTCTCTAATACACTGCGCTTGCAGAAATAAGCGCTGTCTATTGTCGGACCTTTAACAGCGCTTGCAGAAAGAAGCACTGTCTATTCTCCGACCTTTAACAGCGCTTGCAAAAAGAAGCGCTGTCTAATATATGTGCCTCTAATTAACAGCGCTTATAATTGGCAAGCGCTATTAAAGGTGTGCTATTAAAGGTCCTTTTTGTAGTAGTGAAAGTTGAGTAGTTCAACGCATGCTTTACCCTAGATTATTTCTTCACATTTCTTATACTTTATATTCAACAATTGAATCCCATCTGGATTGCAATTGGCTGGCCAGCTTTGAATCATTAAAGTCCAAATGTGAATGTGAAATCAATCTTCCTCTTCTTGCGAACCTTCTGATCTTGACTAGACTCGCTTTTCTAACGTGCCCCGCCGAGCCGAATTATCATAGCCCATAAGTAACATGCTAAGATAGCGATCATCTCGTCAAATCTAAAGGAACCAATTGGAGTCCTTGAGGGTAAGAGTTAAGGCCCATATGGCCTTTGAGTCTCACATAATAGCAAACACTATTGCTACTAACTCAGTGGTCGAAATGCATACGTGGTATGAACACGTATTACAACATCACTCCTTTCCCAGGGAGAGTATGTCTTAATGATGTTGTACGGATGAAAAAGATCAGACACCACAGTGCCTATCTTTTTGAGTCCCCTTACTACTCGTGAAATATTCACGGACTCTCATCCTGCATAAGACAGATAGGATTTAAAAAATCCTATGAGATCTCTTTCAAATATCCTTGTGATATAGATCTCAGATCTTTTGTAAGCATCCATATGATGCAGATCTTTTATTCGACTATCTTGTTTAAGTCATGACTCTAAATCATTCGTCTAATGATTTTGACTTAAACTAGTCTCATCTCTATCTTATCCATCTGATAAGATAAGGCGGTTGCTCATGTGAGAGAGCCAACCTTAATCTGTCCGACATACACACAATTTAGCTGAGATTTCAAAAATGTACACAAACATTTCTTAAGAAATTCATATGCAATGTTGGAAAAAAAGAACTTATTCTTTTATTAATTTTGATCATTTCTTAGACATGTGAATATATATTGGTACAACTCAGCTCATACGCAATCCTTGGGATGATAAGTGTTTATAAAACACATTTCTGGGGATCGCTTTCGTAAGCTATCCTCTATCATCTCATGCGTAGATATGTACCTTATGTCTACCTTCTTGGTTTTATCATAGTCTTTTGCAAATCTGCATTTCCTTTAAGATACTGCATTATCCTCTTAACCGCTTTCCAGTGTTCTTGCCCTGGGTTGGATTGGTAACGACTTACCATTCCAACAGCAAAACAGATGTCCGGTCTTGTATGCATCAAAGCGTATATAAGACTATCAACTGTACTGGAATATGGAACTTTTTTCATAATTTCTTTTTCCTTTTGGTTCTTTGGACATGATTTCAGATATAAATTATCGCATCTGCTTATAGGAGTATCAATTGGACTTACAGTCCTACATATTAAACCGTTCTAGAACCTTCTTTAAATAAGTCTTTTGTGAAAGAGAAAGAAGTTTCTTCGAACGATTCCTTGAAATCTTAATTCCAAGGATATATGTGGCTTTCCCATGTCTTTCATCTCAAAACTGATGAAAGTCAAGCATTGATATCCATCACAAAGCCCTTGTCATTTCTGGTTATTAAAATGTCATCTAAATATAGAGACATAATAACATGCTTACTTTTAATCCTCTTGATATATACGTAGTTATCTTCATCAAGTATGGAAAATCCATTTGATAAGTCAACTTCTTGAAATCGTATATACCATTGCCTCGAGGATTATTTAAGACCATATATGGGCTTACGAAGTTTACAAACCTTATGTTCGTTTCCTTCTTTTACAAACCATGTTGGTTGTTCCATATAGATCTCCTCGTCCAATTCTCCATTGAGAAAGGCAGTCTTTACATCCATCTGATGTAATTCGAGGTTTAAGCAAGCTACCATTGCCAGAATCAGGCGAATCGAGGTAAAACGCACAACAGGTGAGAAGGTCTCTTCGTTGTCTATCCCTTCCTGTTGCGTAAAACCTTTCGCGACAAGGCGAGCTTTATATCTGTCAATAGAGCCATCAGCCTTATGCTTGATCTTGAGAACCCATTTGTTCCCAATAGCTCTACGTCCTCTGGGTAAGTCAACTAAGTCCCAGACTTGGTTAACTTTCATGGATTCTAACTCCTCTTGTATCGCTTCCATCCATTTGTATTTAGCAGGGCAAGATACGTCGTCGTATTTGAGATTCTTCAAGTCCTTGTTGACTTGAGTTTAGATCAATTCTAATATCACTCCCACTTGGAATGTCGTTAGAATTGCTCCCACTTGGATCATTATTCCCGTATGGAATAGGATAATCATCATTCGTATAATCCATTGGTGAAGGTTGAAATGTATTTTCGTTTTCACCAAGAATTCTCCCACTCGAATGAGGTAATCCTTTTTGATCATAAATCTCAAACAGAGATAAGTCCTGACTTATCTCGCCCTGTCTTGGAAACGTGTTTTCCAAGAAAGTGACATCCCTCGATTCAAACTCGATTAGCCCACCATTGTCTTCCTGACTAACATAAAACATAACCTTTGGAGTTTTCTGCGTATCGTATAAAGATACATTTCCTTTCCCTTGGCCCAAGTTTGACATACTTATGGGAGGAAATATGTGCGTAGGATGCACAACCCCAAGGTTTCAAAATGTTTAAGTCAGGAGACCTTTGGTTCCACAACTCATAAGGAGTGGAGCTAACTTATTTCGAGGGTATGCGGTTCAAAATGAAAGCGGCCGTCAATAATGCATCACCCCAAAAGGTGATTGGCAAGTTAGCTTGCGCCATCATTGAACGGACCATTTCCATTAAAGTCCTATTCCTCCTTTCTGCAACACCAATTTGTTGAGGAGTATAAGGCATAGTTACCTGATGTACTATGCCTTTTTCATCACAAAGTTCCTTTAAACTTGTTGATTGATATTCACCGCCCCTATCGGTTTGCACGACCGTAATCTTGCGATCTAATTGATTCTCCACTTAACTCATATAGTTTTTAAAGCAGGTTTAGTGCTTTCACTTTTGTGGGATATCAAATAGATATGACCGAATCGGGTGAAATCATCAATAAAAGTGATGAAATAGGACTTCCTGCGTCTTGTCTTGACATTCATCGGACCACATATGTTCGAATGGATAAGCTGTAATGGAACCTCGGCCCTTGTGCCGGTTCCAAACGGCTTGCAACAAGATTTCCTCACAAGGCAATGTTCGCAGGTCGACATTTCAACCTTTGAAACATTGGATAGAAGGCCACGTTTGGCAAGTCTATCCATACACGTTGGTCCAATATGACCAAGCCTTGCGTGCCAACAAATTATATTAGACTCATTAGTCAAAGAATTTGTCACAAGGAAATTTTCATTACATGAGGAATCATACATTGTACTTATTACAATAAATCCTTTGAAATACAAAACCCAGTACCAATAAAGGAATTATTACAAAATAGGTCCATATTACAATTATGAAGGAACCACCTATAACCAAGACCCATTAATTGACCACAGTTTTAATATTCCTTTGAATATATGGAATGAAGAGAACATCATGAAGTAGGAGAGTGCGGTCGTTGTCCAAGACTAGCTTGCGAGTCCCACCGCCTTTCACTTCAACACGTGTGTTGTTTCCTACATTGATCCACTTCATTCCTTGGGGTATCCGGTGATACTCCACGAAGGACCGTCTGTCCTTTGCTATGTGGTCGGTGGCACCTGAATCAATTATCCCAAAATGGATTAGATTCCACAAGAAATAGTGAACTAGAAACACATATGTAACTAGTATTACAAGTTACCTCGTCACTTCCACTCGTACACGAACGAGCATAGTGACCGAGCTTGTTGCACTTGAAGCACTTGATCCTTTTCAAGTCTTTCTTCTTGTGCCATTTCTTGTGCCCACCCTTATGTTTGGGTTCCTTGGTAGACTCAGGTTGCTTATTACGTTCATTAGAAGACTTCGAACGATTTTTACGTTTCTTTCCCCCGTGTGAGGAACTAGCAACCATGTGCACTTCTGCACTTGGCTTGGCAGCCGCAAGCCGCTCTTCCAATAATTCGAGGTGCTTGGAAACATCGTTGAAGGTCTTGATGCTCTCATTATGAGTGAGATGCATCTTCATCTGATCCCACCCATTTGGTAGGGAATGTATGACTGCTTGGATTTGTTGCTCATCAGTGAGCACATGACCTGCGTCCTTTAACTCCGAGAAAAGGTTCGCCATATGTCGCAGATGTTTCCCCATGGAATGATCTGGACGTTTCTTATATGTATCGAACCTTATAGTTAAGGCGCGAAGTTTGGACACCGATGTGCCACCGAACTTCTCCTCTAGCTTGGACCATATGTCCATGGCTAGGTCATGTTCTCGGAAGATGCGCATTATGTCATCAGCCATACTGCTTAATAACGTAATGCACGCTATCTTATTCTTCCGAGACCAAGTATCAAAAGCTTCCTTGTCTCGTCGGTGTTGGGCCGTAGTGCCCAACTCGGGTTCAATCATAACGTTCTTTAGAGTTTCGAGCACTTCTTGCTCCTCTAGAACGTATTGTATCTTTATGGACCAAAGATTGTAATTATCGCCGTTGAGTTTTTCACCTTTGTTTAACTCATCGACGATATTCTTTGAAGCGGAAGACATTTTACTTTTAAAATGCTGCAAAAGACACAAAACCAAAGGTTTGATCAAAACATTGCATAAAAATTCTTAAAATATAACTCCCACTTGAAATGATAATAGAATATCCCATTTGGATAGTTCTAAAAATTCAAATCCCACTTGGAATTATATTATATTTGATAAGTTACTTTCGGAAAATATTGAAGATGTTGTTCTAGAATCGAAAAGGTCTCTTCGATTCCAATCACCATCTAGAACAACCTTCAATATTCCCCCATCACTTATCAAACAATAGTACTCTTATAGTACTAGTAGCGGAAAACGAGTTTGAAAACGTATTTTTCAGATATAATTCCCACTTGAAATGATAATAGAATATCCCATATGGATAGTTCTAAAATCAACTCCCACTCGGAATGATATTCATAATTTGATAAGTTACTTTCGAAAAATATTGAAGATGTTACTCTAGAATCGGAAAGGTCACTATGTTTCCAATCACCATTTAGAGTAACTTTCAATATTTCTCCCTCACTTTATCAAATGTTGGTACTCTTATAGTACTTTGCAGCGGAAAAGCGTTTTTGAAAACTTATTTTTCAAAACGTATGAAAACGTATTTTTCAAAAAAAAATGAATATTTCATCTTAGTACCCTTATGATACTTAGTGAAACATTCGGCACTTCCTGACCATTTGTCGGGAATGAGCCGTAGCCGTGCCTAGGTCGGATCCCCCTTTTGGGATTTTTCTGCAAATTATCATCGCCGGCTCCCGTATGGATCCAGGCGTTTCCCCCCGTATGAGAGAATTTTGATGCAGACGACTGTCGTTTGGCCCCGTATGGGCTAGTCGGCACGTTCATGTTCAACCAAGGCCTTTTGCCGAATTGGTCGACCAAAACACCCAAATTGGTCGACCAAAATTTGGTCTTCTTTACTCCCGGCCAGGGCCCCTGCCCTGGCCGAGGCTGGCCAAGGGCCACTGCCCTGGCCGGCCAGGGGCAGCCTGCGGCAGCCCTGGCCACTGCCAGGACCGGCCGGGCCACTGGCCTGGCCCCGGCCAGAGGCCGGCCAGGCCTCTGCCTGGCCCGGCCTCGGCCAGAGGCCCCTGGCCGGGGCCAGGGCCCCTGCCCTGGCCTAGGCCAGGGTGGCCAGGCCCTGGCCTGAGGCCAGGGCGCTGCCCTGGCCTCTGCCATGCCAGGCGGCCAGGCCCTGGCCGAGGCCAGGGCGCCGGCCCTGGCCTCTGCCAGGGCTGGCCAGGGCCGGCCCTGGCCTCTGCCAGGGCGCCGGCCCTGGCCTCTGCCAGGGCCGGCCAGGCCCTGGCAGTGGCCAGGGTGCCGGCAGGCCGTGGCCGAGGCCGGCCATTGCCGGCCTGGCCTTGGCCGGCCACTGCCGGCCATGGCTTGGCCATGGCCGGTCATGGCCAAGGCCATTTGGCATTGGCCGGCCATGGCCCCTTTGGCCATGGCCGGCCACCCCCTTTGAATGGGGTTGCCGCACACACTCCTCCCCCTTGATGGGGTGGTCGCCGGTGGTTATTGGCCGTAGCCAACCCCCTCCGCATGGGGAGGGGGGTGCATGGCCTTCATAGCCCATTTGGCCATGATGCACATACACTAAAATTCATCTTCCCCGATGGGAATAACCACCACCTTCTTCCTCGATGAAGCACCCGTTCGTCGATGAAGCACCCGTTCGTCGAGAAATTAGTTATTTCCTAATGGCAGTGTGCCAAAATGAATAACATACTATGTGAACGGTCGGTTCTTCCCGTCACGGAGAGTTCCTACCATATCCGTAATGATAGGAGACCCTAACATGAAAAGAACAACCGCTGCGTTCTCTCCGTCACGAAGCGTTCCTACCATATCCGTAATGGTAGGAGACCCATTCGTGAAAAAGACAACGACTCGTTCATAGTTTCGACGGGGCGATGGTTTGACCGGGGCGAACCCATATGGCTCCGATACCAATGTAGGATCCTGCCAAAACAGAGTTAGGATCGATAAATGAAGTTTAGACTTACGCTTGCGTATGCGACACGGTAGTCTACGAACTTCGCCTTCGGATTCGCCACGACGGATCGAGTCTTCTCACGAACGGAGTAAGGCTACTAAATCCACAATCTAAATCTCTACTTTAGATTAAGAACTTGGATAGAGGGAGAGGAAGTATTTTGGCAGAGCTTCGCTAGAATGAAGATGCATGCATGAATGCCATGCAAAAGTGTGAAGAAATGGCTTACCCTTGGGTCTTATTTATAGCCCCCAAGGTAGTTATTTTAGGGTAAGTTGTTCCTTTGGAACAACTTAATTAAGGTGTACCATGATACATGGCACATTATAAGCTTAAGTTGTACCAAATGCATGGTACAACATAAGCTTAAGATATTCCCCCTTTATTAGCCATATGTCGCATGCACTTATGCATATATAATGCGACTTTCCCACTCATCCAGAGATCCTCTCCGCAAGGGAACAGATTCCCTTCGCACACGACTTTGTGTACGCGACGTTCGAGGTCCGTATTCCCTCGTACATCCCCCACAAGGGTGTACAAACGTCTTCTATATCCAACAGCAAGTACCATGTTTAA
The DNA here is from genome assembly GCA_030789695.1 of Scilla litardierei. Classification (NCBI taxonomy): domain Eukaryota; kingdom Viridiplantae; phylum Streptophyta; class Magnoliopsida; order Asparagales; family Asparagaceae; genus Scilla; species Scilla litardierei. The sequence goes on from CM061139.1 coordinate 84,742,021, forward strand.
GTAAGACATGAAATCCTTATAGCATGTGATTCGTATTTTTCAAGTTATCGTGATGTTTAGCTTATGGCTTGAGATCTGAGAGAATAATCTAGCGACCCCTTCCACTTCGTATTCCTTTTTCTTTCATTTCATTTCCTTTGTTTTCATCTCCCGAGTTCGTCTCTCTACTTGTCTTCCTCGAGGACGAGTAAGAGGTAAGCATGGGGGATTTTGATCGGTCCATATTTTACACCTTTTTTCTGCATGTTGGCATGCCATTTTGATCGCCCATTTCGCGTTTTTCACTATTATTCGACGATATTGCGATGCTTTTCACTATTTCTTGTTTTTGTCGTATTTCAGGAGATATGGAGCGATTTGGAGTAATTTTGAGATCAAGAGGATTTGCACCCACTTTGGAGTGTCGTCCACGGCTCATTTACAGACTTATCGGCGATAGAGGATGAGTGGAAGAAGAAGGAACTTCATAGGAGCGACGAGGAGGAAAAACGGAGAAGATTGGGCATTTACAGCATGCCACGAGGTCGAGTGAAGCACACACTCGGCAGAGCGAGAAAGCCCACTCGGCCGACCAGAACGGATACGTGCACAATGTTTTTCAGTGTATACTCGGCCGAACAAAGAAAGCCTACTCGGCCGAGTGAGAAACTTCACTCGCCCGAGTTGTACAAGGAATTCGTCCAGAGAAAAGGCCGAATTTACTGGAATTTTCAGAGATCCTTTGGAGTAGAGAAGTCCACTCGACCGAGTGAAGAATCCCACTCGGCCGAGTGACGCCGATGACACACACGCCCAGATTTTCAGACAGCTTCCACTATTTTGAAATCTTCTATCATTCCAGCAATCAAAGTATTTTTCTCATATTTTTTATGGATAGTAGACTTCATGATGGTTCCAACGCCGCCAAGAACGTGCCAATCGGAGGTCGGATGAAATCTGGAGAATTTCTACAAGTTGACGCTGCACTGTTGGAATTTCCACTCGGCCGAGTCATTTTCCCACTTGGCCCGAGTGGCGGCCGGCCCAGATTTTAAGTTGCGGCCTGGGCTGTTTTTGGGCGAGATTTTGGGGGGTTTTCTAGGGTTATTTGCTAGGGTTTTGGGGGGCTATATAAGGGGTTTGTAGCCGTCATTAGAGAGGTTCCCAAAATGTTTTATTAGTGATTATTTTAGAGGTTAGGCCATGCCCTAGGCCCCTTATTAGATCTAAAAGCTTGTATTTGGATTGAAGATCTTCATCAAAGCTAAGTATTTTGTTCTTGTTATTTGAATCTTTGTTTTTCTATCTTTTTGTATGCAAGCAATGATTTTTATTGATTCTCATATCGTTATTTCTATGCTTGAGTAGATTTGTTGTTCTAGGGCATGTGGATGAACCCTATGGATCTAATTTCAGATTTGTGATGAATGAATTTCTAAATTGCTAGAATTTCTAGGAGGTTAGGTTGTGATCGATTTATTACGGATAACTAGGGATTTCCATCGATTGGGGTTTGCAAGAGATTGGATTCTAATCGATGGGAAGGCCTAGATATTCGATTTAGGTTTATAATCGAGATTCTCTAGACTTGGCTTGCAAGAGATTGGACCAAAGTTAGGATTTTTATTATAAATCTATACCCATATTCGTTTGCAAGAGATTGGACGAATACGAACTATCACAACCTAGATCGTAACTGGAGTTTGCACGAGAGTGGGCTAGAGGGGCGATTGAATGATGATATCGATCCTAATGCTAGTGGCTTAGGCTAGGGTTTGCAAGAGATTGGGCCATATCCTAGGGTTGCTATAGATCGGCAATAGCGTGAGAGCGTGAGCTTGGTTCTCTATTCAGTTACGACTACTTCACCTCAACACAAGTCTAGTAATATTGAGATTCACTATTTATAATGATGAATGACGATCCGTAGTGGGGATTCCCTAGCTCTAGACTCTTTTATTGTATTGAATTCGAATCGCTATTTGACCCAACATCTTTATCACCGACACCGACATCCATCACCATTGTCATTACATCATTCCATAACCATCTCCACCAATAAAACATTCGTAGTCAAACCAACCTAAGATAGATTGGAGCCAACACCACATCCTCGTGTTCGATACCCGCTCGCCACTTGACCGTGCGCTTGCGGTAAAACTACAATCGTTATCCGGGTGTATATCCGGGGCCGACCAACCTCTGCAGAAATCTTTCCTCATTAGAAAGTCCATTTCCAAGGGTGTTCTAACACATTCATATATCAAGAAACCTTGGGGATATCATCACCTTCCTTTCAAATCAATTCCTACATTATCAAGGCTATATGTGATATTATTTCTTTACTTTTTCTCTTTATTTGGTGAATCTCTTATTGAAGGAATTGTATAAGTTTGCAACACAGGGAGTGTTGACATCTTTGTATGTTGATTGCTTACAGGGAGCAAGTGTTATAGTGGATTGAAAATATCTACGAGATAGAGGACTGGACGCATGATCATAAGGATTCGAACCATGATAAATCTCGTTGATTGCATTTGATTATTCTCTGGATTATGATTATTTACTTCCGCACTATTATTGCAATTTTTTAGTTACTTTTAATTTTGTAATTTCGTCGTGGTATACACTATTCACCCCCTCTAGTGTATTTGGAATACCAGGAGATCCAACATTTGGTATCAGAGCATAGTTAAGACGGCCTACACCTATCCGACGAACAACTCAACTTCTTCATCACAATTTTTAGATGTGCACTCTACCACAAGGCCTCCAAATTCAATTGTTCCAACTACTCATTTTGGAAGAAGAGGATGACGATGTATCTTCAAAGCATTGACTACGAACTTTGGAACATGTTGGAAACTCAATACGAGAAGCCTACAACTCCTTACGCCCAATGGACCACAAATGACAAATCAGCTGCAACTCACAACTCAAAGGATATGAATACACTATTTTGCGTCATGAAAAGAATGAGTACAATCGAGTCTCCCATGCCAAATCAACATATGATATCTGACATACACTCGAGGTAACACGTGAAGGCACTAGTAAAGTTACAAAACCTAAAATTTCTGTTTTGTTTACAGATTTGAGTTATTAAAGATGAAGGAGAATGATACAATAGTAGAAATGATCACTAGATTCACTATCACCACAAATTCTATAATTGCTCTTGGTAAAACTGTAACGACCACTTTTCGTTATACTTTGTTCGTGCACGTGCTTTTGACCGTGCACGTGTTTATTTTAGACTTTATGTGATTGTGAACACTTTTGTGTGATATGCCATTGTGAACGCCTCTGAGAGTATTAAACAGTGGCACTATCTTGGAACGACACTTCTCGAGTCGTTTTTCCACAATTTAATCTCACTCGATGAGACGTGACGATTCTCACTCTTGACAGGAGACGTTTCTATTTTTAGTCTCGTCGTCTGACGTCCAAATTGAGATCCGTCTTCTTAGTTAGCTCACTTTCATCATCACGATCACCACGATATTTATTTTATAATTTTTGGAGTTCATTTGACCACTTTTATATTTTTAACAAGTTTTATAATATTTTTAATAATTAATTTTTAAATTATTTTCGGCCAAATAAAATTTATTTGAGTTTTAAACGTATTAAAGAATTTTTGAGCCAATTTCTAGCTCATTTGGACCAGGTCAAATCCTTGGGTGAGTTGGAAAAGTTGAATTTCAAATTTTAAATTATTTTAAACTTCTAATCCTATTAGATTTAGCCCTAGACCAAGTCAACGCATCTACACTATATAAACAACCCCTAGGAAGACCTATTTTCGCAAGAAATTAACCCTAGCCTCTTCCAAAACCCAAATTTGATGTTGCGACGATTCGTCGCAACGTTGCGACGAACAGCTGCCGCTCCGACCGAAGAAACGGCCTCCGTTCGCCCGCTCTGACCGATAGCCAAGCCCGCACCAAGCTCCGCCCGCACCTTGCTACTGCAGCCTCTTCGTCCCCCGCTTCGACCGAGAAAATCTCTCAGTCAGACCGAGAGCTTGGCCCGCTCACGCTCCCGCTCCGCACCGCACCGTCGCTCCGCATCGCCCGTGCTTGACCGAGGCACCCGCCCGCATCACGCGCTCGACGCTTCGTTGCAAACGTTGCAACGCTTTGTCGCCTGCACCGACCGACCCGATCGCCCGCACCGACCGACCAAACCCCCCGCACCACGGCCCCGCCGCACCACTGCAGCCCGCTACGCTGCAAGCTTCGCACCCAGCGTGTCTGACCGAGCAAATCCCCCGCATTAGCTGAGTACGACCGAGAGCCACTCGTCGTAACCCCGCACCCGTCGCACCACTTGCCTCCGTGGGCCCCCCAAGTTCTCCAGAGGTATTGTGGGTCCCCCAAAGGTCCCTTGGACTACTGTGGGCCCCACCTAGGTGCGTTCTCTTCGATGATTTACCGCGAACGACGTCGTCGCACGTCGTAGCCCGTCGTCGCACGTGCTAGCTTTGGAATCTGGAATCGTCGCACTGTTGATTGCTCTGTAATTTCCAGCGAGGAATCTAATTGGAATCTGGACTTGGAGCGCGATATTATTATTCCAACCCCCGGCGTCGCTACCCGACGCCGGTGTAGCTTTCGCGTCGTGTTGAGGTAACGCTTTGCACCCCTAGGACCCCAACCCAATTGCATGCTAATCAAGACTAAAAATCAGTATTTTAAAGTATTTTAAATGTTTTAGAATTCACTAATCAAGAGTAATAAAACGGATGTAGGCCGGTGGACTTGTGCACGTAGGAATTGTGACTTTGGACTCGTTGGACGGTGTTTCCCTGACGTGATAATTGCAGGCAAGTGAAACTTGCTAACTCTTGTGTAGGGCCATGTTTTTAGGCCACTTCCTTGTTTTTAGCGTAAAAGAGACTAGTCAGTGAAATGATAGCTGGCTAGACGCCTACTTGATCTAGTTTGACAACGAAACTAGATCCGTCACCTAATTGATCTAGCTTGACAACGAAGCTAGATCCAACACTTAAAACTTGTTGTTCATGCATACTAAACTGTCATGTTTACTTTCCTTACCTGTACGCCTTACTACTTGTCTTGTCATGTCATCCATGCATTGAATGTCGCATTCGTAGCACACGCTACAATACTTGTACTTGTACTCCCTTGTCTGCCTAGGTGCACCCCTAGACCAACAAGATAAAACACTTCCTGGCTCGTGTTCCAGAAGCGAGCATTCCCGTTCGGGGGTAAGGCCCTGGCTCGACACACGTGGAGGGGTAGGTATAAACGATCACTTGAGCTTAGGAGTTGGCCCGCGCAGCCACTCTAGCCAAAAGGCGGAATCTCTGTGCACGAGGTGCTTACTTTCCTTGTCTTGTACTTGTCTTGTGAATGATTCATGTAATACTTGTCATCCATGACATGCCATGCTCGTACTTTACTTTACTTGTTGCACTCATTACTTTAACTGTCATGTCATTGCATCATACTAGAACTGCTAGGTTGCTTTACTTTTACCTACTTTCAGTTTCCTTGCACAAGTCTTCCAGACTTACTGACATGTGCCCCTTGCTCTTTTGGGTGTCAGATGTTAGACCCTGAGCCAGAGACAGTTGTTGAGGACGAGGTGGTTGCTGACACTGAGCCTACGTTCGTCGGGGAGTTCGTGGACACCGGAGACCAGTTTTAGAGACTGTTTGCGTTGCTGTTGCTTTAGGTTGCTGTTAGATGTCGGTGCTTGCACCATTACCTTGTTTCTGTACTTTGTACTTTTGTTGGACATGCTGGGCCTCTTTTAGACTCTTTTATTTTTAGCCTGGTGGCTTTTCTGCGATGTTGGAATTTATTATTATGGATATTCTGATATGTTTCTTTTGTCTCTTTTCGTTATTATTATCTTTGTTTCGTTTCGCGTTGCAAGGACCTGCAGTTTAAATTTGATTGACGCTTATCGGACTTGCAGCTTTGTAGCTTCAAGTCTGAGCGGACCTTCTCACGCTTCGCCTCCACGTTTTTGGGGAGCGGGGCGTGACAGGTTTTGTTGGTGGCCCATGCAGGTCCAATCTTGCAATTGCGAATTAACGAAACAACGATAATAACGGAATGTCCATTAAATAAATTACAACATCTAAGTCATTAAGCTATGGAGTCTAAATTTTTGTTCGTTTTCTATGTCGTTAGATGGCGAGAAGACGACAGACTCGAGTTGGTGGCGGACCTACTCTGAAGACTTGCTATTTTTGTGGCAAGACCGGGCACATCAAGAAGCAGTGCAGAAGCTTTCTAGGCCGGTGTTTGAGTTGTGGTGCTGCTACTCATTCAGCGAAGGATTGTCGGCATGCAAATCAATTGCGGAAAGCATCGGAGGGAATTCCACAGCAGGAAGCACCAGTAAATGGGCCAAGTCGGAAGGTGTGCCATCATTGTAGCAAGATTGGTCATGAGAAGAAACAGTGCATGAAGAGGCTGGGCCAGTGCCTGATTTATGGAGATCCTACTCATACTATGAAGGAGTGTCCGAAGTCTAACCAACCTTGGAAGGAACCCATCGCTGCACAGCCGTTACAGCAGAAAGCACCTGTGCCTACAAGTCGTGGACCAGCCCTCGTTCCACAGAAGCAGGCTTTTCAGCAGGCCATGCAGCCAAAGGAGCAGGCTTATCCGATGACGGCAGTGGAGAGCGAGACTGTGGATGAGGTTATCGCAGGTAACTCTCGACCTAGTTGTTTCTTCCCTTAGTTAGTCCTGACCTGTTAAATTATGCTTGCATATGATTGTTTGCAAAAATAGGGTTGATTGTTAGACTGTTAATTAGAGCCCTTGCTGAGAATTGATTTAATCGTTATAGGAGTTACCTTAGTGGTCCTCGTCTACCCCTGACCATATCAAGACTTCTAGAATTTCCTTCAGTCGTTCGTTTGGGTTCATCGATTTCGGACCAAGCTGAACGCATTCCATTACCGCCTCGCTCCCTTAGAAAGACCAAGCGCTAAGTTTCTTAAGCTTTAGTTGGGCGACCGTAGGAGTTTTCCCGTAGGTATCCTGGGCCATATCCTAGGCGTATGTATGTTTTGAACATCTGACCGTTTTCCTTGCCTCGATTCCCGAGATCGCCTCATGACAATCGTCGTCAATTTTCAAATCTCTCCATCACAAATCTTGAACCTTCTGAACGCATTTTTTATTTCCTCTTTCCCTAAGTTTTAAATGTGTTCAAATTTTAATATGTATATATACTTATACTTCATGCTCCTCGTTGATTTAAATTTTTTTTTAAAAAAAAACTTTTGTCGAAATTTTTGGATAATAGCTTATATTACTTCTTCAGCCTACACTTTTGTACCTATGAAAATACATATTTCCTTTCATATATTAATTTCATTCTGAGCTATACTTTAGCCTTGCCCAATTCGATTTATAATTTTCCTTCTTATTTGTGTTATTCGAATGATACGACGTGTTTACTTTAATATACTTTCAAGTCACATGGAATTTCAGCTTTTAGCCAGTCGGTTTTATGCTCATCGTTTTCGCTATTTCAAAATTTTAAGAAATTACTATTCCTGGCCCATACTTCCCCTAGTAGGTTTTAAAGCTTTACCACAGTTTTTGATAATTTCACTACCAAGTTAATATTATTTTTCCGTGCACCATACATACCTTCAATTATTTTTATATCTGTACCAGACTTGTTGTGCTCGTATATTAAGAACCTTGTGTAAATCAGTCTCTTAATTTTTGGCAAACCCTGGTTCTCTAAAAGTAGTTTCAAAATTGATTATTTTAAACTTTTCATAGCCTAAAAGTTTGAAAGCATTTAACACGAGTTTAAATTCTTCCGTTACTTGATTTCATTCTTTGACTTTCAAAATTTTTGCCAACATTATATTAAATTACCGACGTATAATATTTTCTAAACCACGTCCTTAATATTCGTGTAAATGATTTTACTTCCTTTTATAATGATTTTTTTAAAAAACCAATAGACCATTTTTTTTCTTATTATGAATATCCAACTCAAACTTATTTTGAAACACCACGTTTTATCGATCTCCAAAAATTTTTTCCAGACGAGGATTTCAACTTTTGAAGTACGACAGTTTCCAAATTTTGCGTATTCCAGCTTATGACATTCCATTTCTCCATCCCATACAAGTATCGCTACATCCCCCTTTCCCCTACCCAAGCATTCACGATTGATTCGTTGTTTCACCTACCCAAGCTGTCTTCTTTCAGTCGTCCCATCAGAATTCGTGCTTACCGATCCTTCCCTCGTCACACTTTCGACCTCCCTCTACTGCTTAGGCTTTAGTGCCCGTCAATGCCTGTGACGACCCTAAGTTGTTAGTAGGCCCTTGGACCTTGTGATGTTGTCGTAGTGCACGTACCTAAGTGGTGTACGTGGGCTTGAATGAGTGTACTCTCCCATGGTATATTAATGGTTGCTTATTGTGTGTTATACATACTCGGAGTTATTCATGATGTGTGAAGATTGTTGCATGTTAGTAGTTATAGTTTGGTGTGTGTGTAGCTAACCATACTAGAGATGCCTGTGTATATGAGATTTAGTGTGGGAGTACCTAATAGGGTGTATGTAATTAGGAGATACTTATAATGGTTGAAGCAATATGCTGGTAAAACTATGTGTATGCTAGGTGTGATAATAATAATAGGTGTTGGTACACTAGTTATAGGTAGTAGGCTATGGTGTGAATATATATATGTTCCATGTGGGTGACTATACGGTGAATGTTTGTACTAGAGAGGGTATTATAAATATGTGGGTGTTGATGGCTGTAATGTTATTATTATGATTTAACTATGTGAGTATTACTTGACTAAACATTAAGTGTGATTGGCTTATGGTATGGATATGGTTGTATTGGTAGACGTATAAATATTGGAGTGGTATTGGTATAGGTATAAATGCCGCGTTACGTATATAGAATATTCTGATATGTGTATTGAGTCCCACCCAAGCTTGAGTGGGTATACTCTGAGTATATTGATGTGTATGTCTGAAGTTTGAATATAGCGATGTTTGATGTACGTATAGTGATAGAAGTGTTTGTGCCTGGTTGTGTTACAAACATGATTGTGGGTCGCTACACCAGTATATATTTATAGGTGTTGGTCTTGTGGTATAGTTAACTACTAAGGACTTGCTCGTGTGAACGTATGTGTACTAGCTAAAACTAGGTGTGTAAGTGTGCTAGTTATATAATGATATGATTGGTATACGTGAATAAAAAGTTAGCGTGTATGGGTGTGCACCATGCACGGGTAAGTATGTGCTTAGTTATAAGTATTGATGACTATGGCATATGTGGCGTGTCGTAAATACAGTTATAGGACCGTACGTAATGTGAATGTATGGTGAAATATTTGAATGCATTCGAATGACTATATATATTATGAAGCTATAGTAGAGGTGAATATATATATTAAATATAGTGAAGCTTGATTTAAAATGGCATGGAGTGACTACATGTGTTAAGATGTTTGGTATTGGATAAATATTAGGGAGTTGTATACCCATATTGTTTGTGCATAGGTAGCTATCCATATGTAGAGTAATGATTGTGTTTGCTAAGTGTGAGACTATCCTTATATGAGTATCTGAAATATTGTTTTGTGTTTAGATAAGTAGTAGTTATATAAGGGATGTATGCTTATATATATGATTGAAATACATGTATGAGATTGACTGACTATAATATGTATAAGTATATGACGTATGTGAATGTATATATATGCGTGTTGGTAGTGATAATGTTTAACTACCTAGTGCATATATAAGCACTTGTAATAGCTATACCTGGTTTGAAATATAATGTGACTTGATTGGGGTAGTTATTAGAGTGACTAGATATATTAGAAAGTCCGAGGACGGACTTTATTCTAAGGTGGGGAGGATGTAATGACCACTTTTCGTTGTACTTTGTTCGTGCACGTGCTTTTGACCGTGCACGTGTTTATTTTAGACTTTATGTGATTGTGAACACTTTTGTGTGATATGCCGTTGTGAACGCCTCTGAGAGTATTAAACAGTGGCACTATCTTGGAACGACACTTCTCGAGTCGTTTTTCCACAATTTAATCTCACTCGATGAGACGTAACGATTCTCACTCTTGACAGGAGACGTTTCTATTTTTAGTCTCGTCGTTCGACGTCGAAATTGAGATCCGTCTTCTTAGTTAGCTCACTTTCGTCATCACGATCACCACGATATTTATTTTATAATTTTTGGAGTTCATTTGACCACTTTTATATTTTTAACAAGTTTTATAATATTTTTAATAATTAATTTTTAAATTATTTTCGGCCAAATAAAATTTATTTGAGTTTTAAACATATTAAAGAATTTTTGAGCCAATTTCCAGCTCATTTGGACCAGGTCAAATCCTTGGGTGAGTTGGAGAAGTTGAATTTCAAATTTTAAATTATTTTAAACTTCTAATCCTATTAGATTTAGCCCTAGACCAAGTCAACCCATCTACACTATATAAACAACCCCTAGGAAGACCTATTTTCGCAAGAAATTAACCCTAGCCTCTTCCAAAACCCAAATTTGACGTTGCGACGATTCGTCGCAACGTTGCGACGAATCGTCGCAACGTTGCGACGAACAGCTGCCGCTCCGACCGAAGAAACGGCCTCCGTTCGCCCGCTCTGACCGATAGCCAAGCCCGCACCAAGCTCCGCCCGCACCCTGCTGCTGCAGCCGCTTCGTCCCCCGCTTCGACCGAGAAAATCTCTCGGTCAGACCGAGAGCTTGGCCCGCTCACGCTCCCGCTCCGCACCGCACCGTCGCTCCGCATCGCCCATGCTTGATCGAGGCGCCCGCCCGCATCACGCGCTCGCCACTTCGTTGCAACATTGCAAACGTTGCAACGCTTTGTCGCCCGCACCGACCGACCCGATTGCCCGCACCGACCGACCAAACCCCCCGCACCAAGGCCCCGCCGCACCACTGCAGCCCGCTGCGCTGCAAGCTTCGCACCCAGCGTGTCTGACCGAGCAAATCCCCCGCATTGGCTGAGTACGACCGAGAGCCACTCGTCGCAACCCCGCACCCGTCGTACCACTTGCCTCTGTGGGCCCCCTAAGTTCTCCAGAGGTATTGTGGGTCCCCCAAAGGTCCCTAGGACTACTGTGGGCCCCACCTAGGTGCGTTCTCTTCGCCGATTTGCCGCGAACGATGTCGTCGCACGTCGTAGCCCGTCGTCGCACGTGCTAGCTTTGGAATCTGGAATCGTCGCCCGGTTGATTGCTCTGGAATTTCCAGCGAGGAATCTAATTGGAATCTGGACTTGGAGTGCGATATTATTATTCCAACCCCCGGCGTCGCTACCCGACGCCGGTGTAGCTTTCGTGTCGTGTTGAGGTAACGCTTTGCACCCCTAGGACCCCAACCCAATTGCATGCTAATCAAGACTAAAAATCAGTATTTTAAAGTATTTTAAATGTTTTAGAATTCACTAATAAAGATTAATAAAATGGATGTAGGCCGGTGGACTTGTGCACGTAGGAATTGTGACTTTGGACTCGTTGGACGGTGTTTCCCTGACGTGATAATTGCAGGCAAGTGAAACTTGCCAACTCTTGTGTAGGGCCATGTTTTTAGGCCACTTCCTTGTTTTTAGCGTAAAAGAGACTAGTCAGTGAAATGATAGCTGGCTAGACGCCTACTTGATCTAGTTTGACAACGAAACTAG